>CAKLNU010000660.1:0-152840 GCA_922788865.1 Poeciliopsis turneri
TGTTTCTTCATTGTGACATATCAACTAAAAATTATTAAATGAACTAAAGAGTTTCGGCTTAAATACTTATATTTATCCTCAAGTATTGTGGTTTTTTAATCATTTTTATAATGTTAAAATACAAATTAGGGTTTGTTTGTTTTTTCAGAGTGAAATCAGTAATTTTTTAAAGTTTCTTGTTGGAGGAGTGAAACAAAACGTCCACCTCAGCTCTTTGAAGATGTCTGGAATCCTGTGGGTGAATAAACGTGAATGGAGGTGAAATATTTCTCCACCTGCAGCATAAACTTTCTCCTCCTTTTCTGTGTAAAATGTGACTAAATTTAAGGCTGAAGTTAAAAGGTGAAGCTCTGCGGATCCAAGGATCAATATCTGCTTTCCTGCTGCTCAGCAGATATTATTCAGCTGCAGCAGTTCTGCTCTATTGTTTCGCTCACGTTGCCAAACAAATATGCAGAGAATAATGGGACGAAGCCCGGCTAAATTAGAATGTAATTCCTCGTCAGATTTGCTCCAGACGAGGCGGATCTGGTTTAAAAACGTCTTCAGCTCTGAGCTGCAGATCTTTAAATTACAGCAAATGGACTCCTTTGTTTCTGCTGAAGTGCAGCGTTATTTACCTCCACTACTGACTGGAGGAGGCTTATCAGCTGCAGGCACACGGCCTGCTGCAGCTGCAGCAGCTGCAGCAGCTGCAGCGTTTTAAATCCCGGCTCATCCACTTCCACTCGGACAAACGCTTTAAAATAAAACAGCAGCAGACTGAACAGCAAGCAAAGAAATGGCAATCCCTCCAGGGAAGGCGGTATGTGAAATATAAACTACATTTTAACATGAGTTATCTTTCAGTAGTTAAAGACCAAAATGATTCAAACTTTTGGAGATTGATCCAGTATTAATATCTGTATCGGTTCCAATATTTAAGAACATTCTGAATCATGTATCAATGACAATCTATGGAGTCTATAAGTACAGATCAATACAAAGCTCTCATGTGATGTCACACTTCTGTGAACTTTGTAACTGACGGCCATCTTGGTAGGCAGTTGCTATGACAACAATAAAACTAGCTCTCACCTCGTTCATATACAACCTATAAACTATATAAGTATATTACAGATATCTGATAATGTGTAAAACCAATATCAGAGATATTTATCAGTGATATTTGCTGTATTACTTACCACCGAGCTAGCAGAATTAGCTTAGCTCATGTAGCTTTTAAGTGCTAGCTAAGACAGAAATGTAGTTCATTACTGCATGCACTCACTCTCCCGTCACCAGAACCTGGTTCTTCACACGCAGAGTTTATGTTTATTTATTTATTTATTGGGTTTATTTGATAGAGACAAACTGAACAGAACAGCAGTTTGTGTCACAAGATCATTTCTTTTCCCTTCATGGGTTTTTTAAAACAATATATCTAAGAACTACTATAAAATCAAATGATAATCATTTAAAATAAAACATGATTCATAATCATGTATATAAAACTTGACAAGCAGGAGCGTAAAATAGTTCACACGCCGATTCAATGAACAGGTTTCATCAAGAGGAAGTGAGTGGTCACTTTGTCCTTTCAACAAAAGCTACAATAAAACTGGAGCAAGTCCAGAGCCTTGTGGGACGCCAGAAGTGAAGGATGTTCAGGGTGGAGCTTATGAAGATTTTCCAAAGTGTTTTGAATTGAAGAAACAGAAAAGATGAGATTTTTACCTGAAAGCATCAAATCGTTTGTGAAAATGTCTGAACTGCTCACCTGCTGGTGAAGCCACACCTCCTGTCGCCGTGGAGGGATAGTGAAAGTGTTGCTGTGGCGCGGGGAGCGATCTGCTACCCAAACGAGTTTAAACGGCTCCGAGGAGGAGGAGGAGAAGAGGAGGAGGAGGAGGAGGAGGAGGAGGAGGACAGGTGGAGAGGAGGAGGAGAGGTGGAGAGGAGGAGTGGCGCTCTGGAAGTGATGGAGGATCAGCAGACGGTTTAAAGTTCACCAGCTGCTCCTGAACGCAGCATCTGTGTCTGTGTACTGGCTCAGTTTGGGTCCATCTGGTCATTATGAAGCAGCTGAAGTCCCGTTTTCACCTCTCCAGGTGATATACAGTCTCAGTTCATCAGAGCTGATGTCTCATTTAGTCCGATTCTCTGCTCTATTCCTCATCCCGCTTTCATCCAAATGTCCAATTTAACTGATGAACTAATTGTGTGATTTGAAGCCGTCCAGTGTGCGTTTGCCTTCGCTGTGTTTGTGCCGATCTACATAACGAAGACGATAATCAGATCCATCTCCTGTTTAAACATCTAGAAAATCCAGGAATTAGTCAGATCCGAGCGTCCCTTTGGTCCTGAAAGGATTCCTGGAAACTAATTTATCTCTCAGACAAACACGGTTGGTTTCTGCTCAAATCAAAGCTTCTGGAAAAATACAGGCTTTGATTCACAGAATAACCATGGCAACTGACTATTAGAGGAAAACATTTACTTTGTAGGAAAGTTTATAAAAACCCTCCTTTAAAGAGCGAATCACCAGGAAATGGTAGCAGGACGTAGTGAATGAACCCGGGTGGAAATAAAACATCAGGAATCGTTCAAATGAGAAACAGTCGGAGGTTTTTATCAGGTTTGGCTTCAAATTTGAATCACAAAACAAATAAATCTGCTGGAGTTTTTGTTTTCCTGCTGCTTTGAAACTGGATTGTTGGTTCAGTGAAGTCGACGGTAAATCACAGGAGTTTCTTCATCTGAGCCTTTTATCACGAAAATAAACAACAAACAGGCATAAAAACTAAATAAAGTGATAATCAAAAAGGTCCAACATCAACATAAAAGGAGTAGAAAGAATCATAATCTTATTTAAATCCACTCTGTCCTTTTTTCCTGATTTGGGAAACAATCAGATTTTATTTTCACTCAAGACAAAATAAAAACGTGAATAAGTGAAGAAATGAAAGTGAAAACCATCATTTAGATTAAAGTCGACTCGCGTCTCATTCAGGTTTATTCACATCAGGAATTACACAGATCCACCGTAAACCAGGAATTAGACTCGTTCCTGTCGATGCTGCTGATCTACAGAAGCTTCTCTTCTTCTTCATCTTCCTCGCGATCTAAAGCTGCATGCATCAGCATTTCTGTACACAACGGATAATCATTTTAAACCTCGGTAAACATTGTAATCCATAAATTAGACAGAGCCGCCTCTGTCTAGATTTAGCCTGATCCCCGGGGTAAAGAACACAGAGCTCGTTAAGCTGGACATGTTGGCGGAAATCAATTAAAAACGTGAGGAAAGAAAAGGAGAAGCGGCAAAAAATAAAGGATTAAAATATAATTTAAACTTTCTGTGGAATTACAGAATAAAAGATCAAATAAAACACTTTAAATTTAATGTATAAAACTTTAGAAGTCACAACAAAACAAACGGATAATAAAAGATTAACTGCTAATCACCAAAATAAGCCTTTAATTTCCAGATAAATTGATTTACATGAATAAGAATTTGTTAATTTATTTTAATGTAAAAATGAAAGAAAATGTTAAAATCCTATTAAAGCTTTTCATTTAAAATCAGAACGTTTGCTTTAAATGAGCCACTCATCAGATTAGTCTCATAACTTTTCAATAATATTAATTCAATAGAGGATGACCCCTGACCCCTGACCTCTGCAAGGAGCCAATGAGCAAAAGTGAATTAAAAATCAGCCAATTATGAAGAATTATTCCCTCCTAATGTTGGACGTTCACCCAAATTATCTCATATTTAGCTGTTCTGAGATGTTTTGGATGCTCCTGGGTTTACTTTGACTAAACCCTTTCAAACTGAAGTGGGCAGGAGAGATGGTGGAGATTAAAACGTGATGAATAAAGGTTACACTTTAAAATATGTAGTTAGAGCCTAGCTTTGGACGGTTTGGACGGTTGATTTGTTTGGTTTGGTTGCGGATGACGGCGGCGGTCTCGCCGTCGCTCAGTAGAAACCTTGAAACGTGTCGACCCGGTCGGTTCTCCGTTGTGTTTCCAGGAGAAGCAGCGGTTCCTGACCGATGTCCTCCACGAGGTGATGCTGCTGGACGGACTCAGCTCCTCCCATCCCATCTCTCAGGAAGTGGAGCAGGCGACGGACATCGACCGCGTCTTCGACTGGATCGCCTACAAGAAGGTAGACGAGCCACTACAACTTCTGCAGAACTTCATCGGGTTTTTCAAACCCAACATCAAAATGCATTAGCTTCTCATCAGATCAGTGAGTTTCCCTCAAAGCCAAGAAGTTCTGTTTGAGTGAACCCGTTTGGGCCGAGCGCACCAGAGATCCAAACCAAACTGGTTCGATTGAAACACAATAAAACCAGAAGCAAGTTTTTTATTTAGTTATTTATTCTGAACATGTTGAAGGCAGGGATGTCAAACTTGTTAAAATCAAAACAAAATGAAGGAGATCTTGGAGGGAGATCAGTGAGAAACCGGCTGCCGGTCCGAACCGGCTGCCGGTCCGGTCTCCCCAGACGACCCGTTCACACCGGACCTGTTCAGTCCAACTCCAGTCCGTTTGTCTGAAAGTTCAGTTGGGTTGGTGAGGTGTGAATGCCAGGCGAACTCTGGTTCTCCTACCAATTTGATGATCTGATGAGTGAGTTTTGCCTCTGCCTGCTGTTCCTGTGCGCTGTCTGCAGGGGGCGGCGCTGATCCGGATGCTGGCGAACGTGATGGGGCAGCCGCTGTTCCAGAAGGGACTCAATGTAAGTGCGGGTCTCTTTCTGGAGGTTTAACGTTTGAACCGACAGCCGGTTGGTGGCTTTGAAGTGTTCTTAAGAGATTTGTCACCGAGTCAAGCTGAAGGTTTCAGACAGACGATCTGAGCAGAGTCGGCAATAAGCCATATTTTAGAAACACTCTTACCGTTAAGAGCTTATGGTAATTGTAGGGTTCAGCTGCGGAGGCAGTTTGTCTCTGTGTAAAAGCATTTTGGTTTGAGTTAAAGCATTTTACATGTTTCCTTCTTTCTGAAAGAAGCTTAACAGATTGAAGGAGGACATCGTGTGTTTTAGTCTGTAGGACGAGGCTTGGTCCAGACTTCCATCAGTCGGGGGAAAATGTTTTTATTCTGCTTCCACTTATTCCCAGAAATTTGAGGAATTACCTTCTGAATGAAAATTCATCTTTTCTATGACACAATAAAGCCTGCTGACCCTCAACTCATTTATTGAGAAGCCTGAGATTTTTGCAAATCAAAAATTAGTTAGCTAAAATAATCTGCAGAAACAATCAGTTATGTTTCTGATTTAGTGTCACACAACGGACCAAAACAATGTACTCAAGGAAGAGCAGCACTGCTTCGACGTACTTCTACTCAAGTAGACGTAAAAAAATCGTTTGCTTTGAATCTGCCTGGTTTGGTTGGAAAGATGCTGGAGTAGGGGATAATAATCACTACACGAGATTTCAACTTCCTGCTTCTCTCTCTGCTCTGCATCCATGAAAACTCATCTTTTTAAAACCAAAGCAAAGTTTTGATGATTCATATTTCCTTCCAAAGAACACTGCAAACACTTCTTTTTTGTTTGTTTTTCTCTTTCTGGATAAAAAACAAGAATAATTCAAATATCTTCAAAAAAACATAAAAGGCTCTGAAAATAAGCTGCTGACTCTGCAGCAGTCACACATTAATAAGTAAATCCTCAGTAAAAAGATCATATTCCTGGGATGATGTTTTTATTTTCTTTACTGAGTTCAAAGACAGAATCAGCCGCTGGCTGAAAAATGGATCAAAGAGGAAGCTGGGAGGAGTTTAGTGACAGAAATAACTTTTGATAAAGTTTGATTTTCCAGCAGATTAATATCCAAAGAATGCTCGGCCTCAGCAGCCATAATTGGAGACCCATGAGTCTAATTTGTGCATCAGCCACTTCATTACGGACAAACTTCGGCCAGTAAAATGGAGGCCAGCCGCTGCGCTTACATTTATTTTACATCCCTAAAACTGGACTCAGATCACAGAGAAGTTCTGTAAAATATTATTTAATGCACACTGAAGACTGTTGCTTATTTTTATTTGCTCTAAATAAACAGGAAAATGCTTTGTTCATCTTCACACAGAATAAATACTGAGGCAGATATTTAGGTGACCCAGAACTTTCAGGAAACCAGGTTAGATATAAACGCTGCTGATTCCCAGGCATGAAGCTTCTGCGTCTATAAAAGGTAAATAAGACAATAAAAACAAACAACGAGGCTTTTTACAGCGCGGCAACACAGAGCACCAGAAAACAACCTAAAATCATTTCATACATACCAGGGGAAATATTTCAGATTATCAAAACCAGGCTGAATATTAGATATAAAAACTTAACACAGAGTTTGATCCACTCTGCTTCACTGAATTGTTTCACTTATACTTGAGAAATGAAGGCTGGAAAAATAAGATCTTTACTTTAAAAATGGGAAAATTAAATAAACACCCAGAGGCGGGAACTGTGTTGCAGTAACGTTTTAGAAGTAAACCGCATTAAAACATTAACCCTAAAGCATGGCCATGAGCATTAGCCCGCTAGTGCTAGCGCATTAGCAGTGTTAGCATTAGCATCTCGAAGAAGCTATTGCTAAAGTGCTAACTTCATGTCAGCCTCCATCTTCAGCGACAACAACCTTAAAGCATCAGCTTAATTTCCACACATGTCCTATAAGATCCTTAGATCTTATTTCTGCTGTTTGTGTTTGAAATAAAGTATAAATGAAGAAAAAAGAGACAGGAAATTAAACTCTGTCTTCACCCACTTCAAAATAAGAGCATGAATGGAAACGGCTAACTCATAACGGTCGACAACCAAAACGTTTTCTACTGAAAGTTTATGAAACAGCTGAGCAAATTAGAACTTTAGATTTAATTTTGGGGTAATTGTTTGCAATGTTAGCTGAAGCGCTAAACAAGAAAAGCTAGCTCTGCTTTTAGCGGATCAGCAGAAATGTGTAAACACATATTAGCGCCTGGTGCAAAATGGTTAAAATGATTTTTAAAAATGACACAAAAATATGCAAAAATCATCAAATCTATTTAATAGAAACAAAAATGGCCAAAAAACAAGGAATGAAATGTTACAAATGAGGAAAACATACAAAATTCTTCTATTCTGACGTACGTTCCTTTCTTCGGTTATTTCCTAACCTTTACAGATGATATGCATTCAGAGCTGTAATTGGCAGCATCGATGTTTCATCCTCTGCGTCCGTCTGTCCGTCAGAAGCAGGTGATGTTGGGATGCTGAGCGTGAATCAACCTGTCGATACTCGGAGAAGCCGTCTGAAGACGGGAGGAAAGTGGCAGCCGAAATGTTTGCCGTGTTGACAGAAATCCTTCGAAAAGGAAAACAAGACCTCATTAACAGACTGTGAAGCTGTAACGACTCCACCATGAATCTGCCACCTTTATTTTCACTTCCGCTGCAGACAGATTCTCCTAATGAGATTCCTGCAGCCCATATTTATCACCGGCTGCTTGTTTGCCTTTAAATGTGTTTGTGTTGGACCGGCGCTGCGTTCTCTACATCTGTTCCTGTCAGTAAAGGTGTCGGAGTCAAACTCACTTACACACAGCGAGCTGTTCCCGCCTCATCCGGGTTCCGGTCCAGAGCAGCTCCAGACCGGTCCCGGTTCTGCCGAATCTCCTGCTTCTTCCTGCCTGTCTGTTTGTGGCACCATGAACTCATCCAAACCTCTCACTTCGCTAAGCTTTCACAATCCTCTGCCATGACAAGGAGCAGAAACACAAACCTCCGGCTGCGAGGCCCGCTCCCATTCACAGCTTGTTCATCAGCCCAAAGCTCTTAAAGCTCCTCGCCACCGCCAGGCGCGCCCAGATTAAAAATTAAACTCTTCTGTTCGCACATGTTTTCTATCTAAAAGCTTTTCATTGTACACCACAAATATAGGAATCCACTCACAGATACCTGCCACCGTTTACACTTTCTGTCAAATAACAGAACCGCAGGCGCGCATCTCCCATCTGTTCGTCATCTTCTGATAGTCGGTGATCGGGTAACCAAGGTAACCAAGGTAACGGATCCATGCGATGATAATTTATTAAAATCAAACCTTATTGTCAGGATTGGGAGAAAGTTTTTCTAAAACTGTATTTGTGTTTGTGGGGCTGTACAGTAAAACAGTTACCTAAAAAATACGTAATAAACTGTTTTTATTTACACTTTTACTGTTATCATAACAGGAACACAAAACATTGTGATAAATTTAAGTTCATATTGTCAGTGTTTGTATGAATGAGCTAAAATTAGAGCTCTATGATTCCCCGGTGGTATAGAGGACTTTAGTAACAAAATGTAATTTTCCATAATATGTGTCTCAGTGGAAGCCATGTTGGCTTCACCACAAAAGCTACATTATCATAAAAAACATTCAGTCTTCAGGGTTTTGGACTTTATTATTATTTAAATATAAGTAAATAATTAGTTGCCCAAAGTGTGTATATATATTGCTGGGCTTTTGTTTTTTGCGCCGTTTTTAAATATTTTTACTGAAAAGGATTAATAAATGACAGAGATTTTAAAGTCCATTTTTACTAGCTTGCTAGTAGTTTAGCGCTGTCATGGATTTACCCTAAAGTTACTTCCTCTGGCCAGTAGAGGGTGCTGTAAGGGCTTAAGCGTGTTCTGTTCAGCAGCTCGTGATTGAAGAAGTAGCAGATTTCATTCACTAACTGCTTTGTTCGCTGTTCATTTTGAAGCGGCAGAAATGAGACGCTCCTCGTTTTGGTTGTGTTATACAAATCCAAGCAACGAGTGGGAGATTATTAAAACTGGCAGCTCTTTGTTTCTCTCTGCAGCTCAATGGAAGAGCCTGCAGACGGTGAACAAAGCAGATTTCCTCTAACAGTGAAGTCATAATAAATGAGCTCTGCTGCTTGTGACTTTAACTCGCTCTCAGCTTCACAGCAGAGACTTGTTTGGGAGGCGTCAGCTGCATGAAGACGTCCTGGAATACAGCAGCAGCGGTGACAGCCGAGCAAGAGCCAACTTTGATCATCTGGGGAAAAAAACACAGATGAGGAAGAAGTAAATTAGGAAGCTTCCCAGGACTCTGCTGCCTGGAATAAGAAAATGAATCTGCTGTGATACTTTTGCTTCAGTTCAGTGGGACTCATCAGTTAAAATTAAAAGTTTTGGATTAGCCAAAGAGGCTGCACAGGGGCGCAGTTGAAAGCACTGTTGCCTTGCAGGAGGAGGTTCTGGGTTTGATTCCCCATGTCTTTCTGCACGGAGTTTGCATGTTCTCCCTGTGCATGGCGGGTTCTCTCTGGGTTCTCCGGCTTCCTCCCACAGTCCAAAAACATGACTGTCAGGTTAATTGGTCTCTAAATTTAGTGTGTGAGTGTGCGTGTGTGTGTGTGTGAGTGTGTTTGTGTGTGTGAGTGTGTGAGTGTGTGTGTGTGTGCGTGTGTGTGTGTGTGAGTGTGTGTGTGTGTGTGTGTGGCTGTTTGTCTCTGTGTTGCCCTGCGACAGCCTGGCGACCTGCCCAGGGTGACCCCGCCTTGCCCAGACCGCAGCTGGAGACCCGACCCCACTAGGGTCAAGGGTTAACAGAAAATGGATGGATGGATTCGCCAAAGAAAACAAATCAGCTATTTAATCTGGTTGAACTGCTGTTATGTTTAGGAGAAATGCAAGAACAGCGAAATGTTGGTTAAAATCTCTTTTTACCTTGAAAGGTGTTAATATTTGAATCAGATCTTTATTTAGATTTATCTATTAACATCATGTTTTTGTAAGTTAAACAAGAAAAAATGAGTGAATTTGAACATAATTCCCTGTGTTTCATCAGGATGGACATAAATAAACATAATTAGTTATAGACTGGTGTATTAAGGGGAGATGAATTCATTTAAAGACATAAATTAGATCTTTTTAATATTTTCTGTAAAATTTATAAATAAACTTTACACATTACATTTTCAAAGGTTGAAAATATAAAAGGTGTTAAAAAAAATTCAACACCTTTTCCTTTAAGCACATTTTTTTCCTAATGTGTAAATATGGTATTAGAATAAAGGATAATTTAATAAAATTGAATAAAATAAAAAGAATGAAAGATTAACAGTTTTCAACATGAATTGATGCAGTTTATTAAGCACATTAGAGGGTCTGTTTGGGTCAACAGACCCAAACCTCAACCTGAGAGTTGATCTTTGACCTGAACTTGTCTTAAACGATGAGATTATACTCAGGTTTGCTTCTCAGAGTCTTAAGAGTTGAGTTGGATTTAGGTTTGGCTTAAACTTGTCTCAGAGCCTTGAGGTTTAACTTGGACTTTCCTCTCACACACCTCAGATTTGACTTGAGCTCGTGTGTAAAACTGTATGAACTGCCTTGGATTTGCCCTGTAAAGACTTGAAACTTGACTTGGTCGAACCTCTGATCCCACTGAGGAATTGCCCCTCAGCCACCCTGGATTTGTCTTGGAGCTGTTTAGAAACCTCCAGATTTTGACTAATCCATGAAAGTCTTGAGTGGAGAATTATCTTTGACTTGGCCTTAGATAATCCAGACCTTCCTCTCAAAGACTTGTGACTGTGACCTCTCTGAGGAACTGGTTCTGGTCTTGCTGAGAGTCCAGTAACCACCAGTAACAGTAGACAAACGTGAGAAACGTCAGACTCAAAGTGTTTGTTGTCGTGGAGACCTGACATGTTACGTCTCTGTCTCTCTTTCGCTTTGTTTCAGGATTATCTCCTGAGCCACATGTACAGCAACGCAGCCAGAGACGACCTTTGGAGTAAACTGACTCAGGTACGTCTGTCTGGTTTAAGCCGCCTGTTTTTCTCGTCTTTATTTGGACTGAAGGCTTTGGGCCACATCAGCCTCAGCAGGACCGGAGAGCAGGCTGACTCCCTGAACTTGGTGATTATTGAGCCATTCTAACGAAGGATGCTCGCTAACACTGACTTGATGAGATGGAGAAAGTTTGTTGCCTTGGTAACCAGAGTGAGTTGTTTTCTCAACAAGAATTTTCTAATGTGATCACCATCGATATGTTTTTTATATCCTGAAGATGTTGGGTTAACAGGCAGCCAATCAGACGTCTGATTTACCTGAAGGTCAAACATCATCCTCCAATCAGGCGTCTGCACCTTTTTGTTTCTGTCCAAAGGCCATGCGCTCAGAGGGGCGGGACATTGACATCGGAGAGATGATGGACAGATGGACTCTACAAATGGGCTACCCTGTCGTCACCATCAGCAAGAACCAATCAGAGCAGCTGCCAACCCATTACATCACCGTCACCCAGGAACACTTCCTGTACGGAGAGGAAGTCAGAAACAACCTCAGGTAGCAACAACGCCCAAGAGAAATGCTTTATCAGACCTTTTTCTTGTGTATTTTTAATCATAAGACGGTGAGTTTTGTATTTTCTTGCCTTGAAACAAAATGTGAAACCAGGTTTTTCTCCACCGGCTCCCAATGATTTCAGGTTTCTACAGTTTTCTAATAATGAAAACATCACAATTTAAATTCTCAATCCCTGCAAATTAGAAAAAGATAACTTAATAAAAGCTTTTATTTAACTGACTTTAACTAAAGCAGCTTTTAAAAACACATTTATCCAGTTAAATGTATGTAAATATATTCTGACTTCTGCCTTAGTCTTCAGCTCTAAGCGTCATTAAAAGTTATCAGGAGTGATAAAAAGTTGGTTTTCCAGCCAAATTTTTGTTCAGTAAATATAAAGTTCAGGTTTGGACTCGTGGTCTGAGACTTGAGTTTTCCTGCCAGTTTTATCTGACATTACGGAAATGAAAGGAGGCGGGTCTGGTAGCGACAAGCTGCAGCTGCTGCATGTTTCACTGCGAAATGATGAGCTTGATTATTAACCAGAGACATTGGTGGATTATTATGGAACGTTAATGTCTGATAACAATCTGTTCTTGGCTTAGTGTGATGTATAATAGTCATTACAAAGACTGGAAAGCAGAAAATCAACATTAACAGTTTTCATCTCTTTCTGTCTTTCTTAGAAAATAAATTCCTGCTCATATTTCTGATGTGGTAAATAATCATTTAAATGCTAAATGCTTAGGGATCAAAAGATAACTCTTAGTAAATATTAACAGATAATTATCAAATTTTCATGCAATAATTTGTTCTAAAAACAGTTTAAGATTCATGTTTTCTGAGTGAAACATGCAGAAAAGTGTTGGTGACGTAAATTCATGACTCATCTGCTCCGTTTTAGGATGATCTTTACATTTTGTGACGCATTCAGCACTAAATTTGTTAATTTGCAATCACGCAGCATTTCCCCCTTTGCCCACTTTTCCTCACCTCCTTTACTGCTTTTCCATCATTTATGCATCATTCATATTTTATTCCCATGATGTTTTATTCACATACTTGACAATCTTTGGAGTTTATTCTCTTCTGTATTTTATCGACCCACTTTCTCCTCCATTAATACTTCAGCAGTCGTCCTTACCTGTTGTTCACTCCTTCTTCTTCTTCTTTCCTTTTTTCCTCCCATAAGGCAGTTTTGTCGCTCCGTCCCGCTCGGCTTCTCGCTGGAAGTTTTCTTTCCTCTGTCATCTTTTCATCTGCCCTTTGTGTCTCGGTTGGCTGTTGAATTGAAGCCGTCCGTTTCAGGTTTTGCTGATTTTCCTCTCTTTGAGTCTGAAACTCGCTTGGCGATCCCAGAGTGTTCACTCGCCCTTTGGTAAACAAACATCAACGTTTTGAGCTGCATTCAGAAACGGATTTTCTTTATTCACCCTGTTATGGACGAGTGACGCCTGTTTGGTTGTGAATACAGCCAAGCTGATGTATCAATCTCAAAAACTCTGGTTGATGCCAATTCCTCTTATTCCAAGGATGCTGTTAGAGGGGCTTTGATACCATCTAGTGGTCAGAGTGTGAACTACACTTAGTTTATGGAAGCAGCAGTTTGGCTGATAAACTCAGTAAATAGTCTTAACCTTGGTGTAGATTGTGCAATAGCATAAATACACATATACTCAGTCTTATGTTTAATTTTGGGTTTGATGCTTTTTAGCGACTCTAGGCAATTGAGGAATGAATAATGCTAGTTTTAGTGTTATAATGGATCCCTGCCTATTTCTGTAAATAGGCAAATTAGTTGTAGAATTATTTCAAATATTTGACAGAAAGTACCGTTTCAGAAGCTGAAAAACCTTGGGACAACCCTACTTGACACACTATTGGCCGGTGTTTGCAAAGTAGCCAATCCAGAAGTGGCATTTATTTTCCTGGCTCCTGATTGGCTGCAGTACGAGAATGGAAATAAGGAATAGTGTGTCTGTTTTCTTCAACAGTAGTGCCATGACTGCTTCGACTGGTGGTATTAAAGCATGTTGAGGTGTATTTAATGTTTGAACTATTAGGTTAAGCAGTTAAAAGCATTTTTAAATAATTAAACACCTATTATATGTATAGTTTAGGTACATTTGTAGAAACTTAAAGTTTTGTACATGGATTTCAATAATGCAACATTGAATGAAAGAAACTTTAATCAATTAATAATGATGATAAATAATTCATTATATAAGTACATACCACAATACAATGATTTTAGTTTCTGTGAAATAACAAAAGCTGTATTTAAAACAACGTAGTGATGAAAACAGCAATTATTGTTCAAGAAAATATTCCAGTTTTATAAATATGACTAAGTGCCTAGTGGTGCTAATTAGCACCTACATTAATTCAATGTTTTCCTCCTTTTCTGCGTCATATGAAATCCAGGCTGAAATCAGACGTAACTGTTGAAGTTTTGTTGCGTCTCTTTTATTTTGGTGGTTAAATGAAGCCTTTATTTGCAGCTCTCAGGTTTATAGTCCAGTAAATACTGAAACTGTTTCCGCTAAGAACGTTATGGCTGCGGAGGAAGAGCGAGAGCAGCTTTCTGCGTTTTTGTTGGATTTGTCCACGGCTTTAGAAACTGCTAAACAGGCTGTTATCTGTGGAGTTTAATGAGCTTCTCCTTCTTCTCCTGGCTTTAAATCACACAAGGCTTTATTCTTCAGACGTTTGTTGCTGATGATTATAGTCCCAGTCAAAGTCCCGTCTCTGCGTAAAGACTCAGAATCAGGCCATATGCTGTTTATTTGCTGTGTGTATTTTTCATAATGTTCTTTCATCAAAGCAGCTTAGAAAGTTGCTGCAGAAGAAAAACATGAAGCAAAGTGGAGATTCAGTTCAAATAATTAGGAAAGTTCACCCAGTTCAAACAGTGAAAGGGGAAAACGGTCAACTAGCATTGTTGCTAAAGGTTTCACATCTGCAGTTACTAAACATGAGATGGCTAAAAACGTTCCACATTCACTAATGTCTTTCTGCTTCCTAAAGAAACCAAATGTAAAAACTGTAAAACAAGGAAAACTCCTGAAGATCAAAATGTGTTTTATGTTGAGAGATCGAAACAAAGATGATGACTTCAAAAGTTTTCTGATGTTTTTCCTTTTTTACAAACAAGACTAAAAAAGAGACGTTTTTCTTGTTTGTCTGGATATTTGGACTTTGTTCAGTTGGACTTTCTGAGAAAAGGACGGCAGAAAAATATCAGCGCAACAAGTGATTCATCTCTTTCACAGTTTTCACCCTGAGCAGTCAGGAAGGTTGATTCATCAGCAGATCTTTACTATATTCAACAAATTATAACATCAGTATTTTAAAGTGTATTGTCTGATTGATTTTTTTTAGGCAGACGCTGTGATCAGTGTGACGAAAGATAAACATGGATGAGTTTCTCTGGATTTTGCTGGAACATTAATCCTGAAAATGCTCTTTAGGTGATGAAAGGCTGATTTTCTAAACGTCTTTATGTGATTATTTAGGTGAAATTCTGAAGGAAAACATCTGATCATCAGTTCATGACTTTTAGCTGAAACACACTGTGGTGGCCCATCAGGACAATGACTCAGATGAAGGTCTAGTCAAAGTATGGACATAAATCAAACTGAAGGGCTGTGCCTCATGCTCCACTGTGGCTAAATTAAACTTATTCGGTAAAGAAAATGGAGAAAACATGTTTCTTAGTGGCATTAAAGGCATGTTGACGTCAGTCTGGAGGGACACCTGGTTATCAGGTTTAGGGGTCACTTACTTTTACACCTGGAGTTGTTTTAGCTCAAAAATGAAAATGTGTGGAAACTGCAACCAGGTTATTTTTGTCTGTCATAAAAATTACCCTCAATAAATCTGAAATTGAGCAATTAGTTTTTCGCAGCAGCGTATCTGTAGGTGTAATCTCTGTCACAGCCGGTACGAACACGCGCTGCCGCCGTCCGCTTCCGCTCACCTGGGCTCTTAAAAAAAACATTCACAGGCAGTTTAAAGACTCCCAGCCTGTTTACATTTCATTCAGCATTTCTATGTTTGTTCCTGTTTCCCTCTGGGACGTTTCCGTAGAGACATCTTTCAGTTTGAAACGGCTAAGCTGTTTATAAATAAACATAAATTGAGTGGGGAATTATTCATAACTGTCCTGTTTAGCATTAAAACTCCTAAAATCAACACAGAGGCTCATTCTGTTACCTGTCAGCGGTCGGAGACGAGCTGTAAAGGGGCACAAAGAGCCATTTTATAACAAACATGTAAATACGTCTATATAAATCACATATAACTTTGCAGGTAACGCCTTGGAATTGGGCCTCCGTCTCTTTAAGAAATCCTGCCCTTTCTGAAGCTCTGCCTTCAGGAAGTCATCCCAACATGGCTCCTCTATTCACCCTTTAGCAAAGTTTTCACCAGCATTGTTCTGAGCAGCAGCTCCTATAACGAGCTCAGCAGATCCAGCAAGTGTTTGCTGATTGCTTCTAGCTAGTCTGGAGGAGCTGAAAGGGGGAACTGTGCCTCAAAGGCGGAGCTCGGTCCACACAAGCGTTTTGCAACGCTAAATGGTTGCCATGGAGATTAAAGGATGATGAAAGACAAACTCCATGTTTATGTCTGATGAGGGAAAAACATTAAAACTTGATATAAAGCTTTAAAACGTCAATTTTACACGATACTGCCCCTTTAAAATTGCTTCAGCCTCATAATTTGACGGATGGTTTTCTAACCCTTTACAGACTTTGTCATCCATTCATTAATTTTCTCAGATTTTTTGCTTTTTCAGATATTTTTGCCGACTTCGTGTTGTCAGAAAGGTTCTGATTGTTCAGTTTTTGTCACCAGGTCTGGGTGTGACGAGTGAAATTACTCATTAAAATTTCCTCACATCAAACTGAAAGCAGGCGATACGGACGAAAAGCTTTATTGTTAATATAATCATGCAGGTAAAAGTGACGATAATAATTACTGCTTTTTTACTGGCACTAAATAGCACAGTAATTATATCCCTATAAACACAAAGAAATTCAAATTTATTGAACAAACTGGAGAAAACGGTTTTAGAAAACCGACAAAACGGACAGTTTGTTTTCTAACTTCATTAACTTATCATGCGATTAGTCAAAGTTTATCTCTGTAAAGCTCCACCCTTTCATTAAACTCCCAACACTGGAAAAACATCAACTGTTTTGCTGACGTTTACTTTTTTAGCTTTGATTTTAGATTTCTAACATATGAATGAGGTCGATATGCGTTTTGGCAGAGGATGAGGAGCAACAGGGGGTTCTGTTATCTGAAGAGTTTTGACTGTAAAAATATGCATTGATGGTTTCCTGCTGCTTTTCTTCTTATACATCCAGTTGGTTTCTGGCTTTGATGAATAAACTATAAACTCTAAGGACGAGCGCGCTCATCAATATTAATAAACACATTCTGCTGTCCGTGCTGCTGACTGCGTGAGATTGAGTTCGCTTCTTGTCAGTCACTCTGATATAAATGTAGGATTAAATATTTGGTTGCTTGGGCCTCGTATCGATCCTCTGCTGCCTGCGGCGACAAACGGCTGTTACAGGAAAGTTTTTTTTGAGTACAATAACGCTCACAGTGAACGCACTCCGGACCACAAACACACATCTGTGTTTAACTGATGAGAGCGAGTCAAGCTGATTGTATTCAACCTCTAATTAACATCCAGTCCAATTAAAATCTAAATGAGTTTGATCAAAATGAGATTAATTAAAATCTGGGTTTTAGTGGAACTGAGAAGAATCTACTGTTAACTGCTTTTCTATTGGTGCCATTATTACTCGCGTACAGTAACTGCTCAGAGAGAAACAACAGTTTGATGATTTTTCTCACACAGTTGGGCTGCAGATGCTCAACAAACCCCACGAACACCAACATGTCTGGAAAATATCACCGAACGTAAAGAATAAAAACAACTAATGTTGTGGAAGTGAAGTATTAGTGGCGCATAACTCCAAATACTTCCTCAGTTTATAGTAAAATAAATGTATAATTTTGGTCAACAATGTAACTTGGGAAGCTAAAATATCTTTACGCAATGCTACTTGCAACACAGCCAATCAGGAAGCAGCATTTATTTTTCTTCCTGCTGATTGGCTGAACACGCAGCAGCAGAAATAAGGGACAGTGTGAATGTTAGCTTCTGCCTATTGAAGCATAATGCTGAATTTGGTGTTTTAAATTCGCTGTTAGTAGCATCATGCTAACTCCTCAGCTGAACCTCCAGAATCAAAAGTTTTATAATTCAAAACTTGAGTCAAGTTAAAAAGGACAGTCTGCCTGAAAAAATACAAAAACTAAAACCTCAAACAGAGCAACTGAATAGAACCAGTGAGGTTCAGTTCATCAAATGAAAATCTCCAAATTCAGAGGCAGAATTAGGTGAACTAATGCTTAAAATAATGAAAAACGAACTCAAACTTCCCACAAACGAATTAATTTGGTGAAACTGTTCAGCTAGCTGCTGGCATTAAATAAATAAAAGCTAAAGCTAGCTTGGGAGGCGAATTGTTGGCAAGAAAATTAAGAAACGTATTGATTTAGAGCTTGATGTTTTAGTGAAACATTTAACAACTAAAATCATTTTCAACCATTTAGAAACATTTTTCTTTGTTTTTCACGGACTAATTTAGCAGCTAATTCTTCTGCACTGAAGCTGCTTTGCTGACTGACAGTGACAACCTGACTTTACTCCTATTTTAAAAAGTTTCTGTTTTTAAAACAAATGCATCACAAAACACGTTAAAGCTTCAACTCACGTCTGTAACTCTTTCAAGTTGCAAGCAAAACATTCAGCATCTCCTATTTTCCTAAACAGCCTTCAATATAATGGCCAAACCACCGTGTGAGAGGCATTGAGGCAAAAATCCTCATAATGTTCCTTTGTTTTCATCTCTGTGGATCCAACATTAGAAAAAAGATTATTTTCTTCACGTACCAGCAGTCTAATTCACCTCCACAAAACACTTAGCATGGATGAATCTGTTCAGTTTGTGTTTTTTAACAACACAAAATGTTTTCATATTTTGAAGTGCTGCAACTTCAGTTTATTCTTATTTTTTTGCAACGAACAAAAGAAATCAGTGCGTGATTGTAATACGAAATAAAGAAAATACATTGTTTTTTTTTTATTTTCTACTTTCTACTTTAATTAAATAAAAACATTTTACCAGTTTTTTATCTGCTAAATCTAATAGTGTAATTATTAGTCACTCCGGTCCAGAAGTTTTTATGGAGGAATGTTAAGGAGATGATTCTGGGTCCAGATAGTGCATTATATTGTATACATTTATATGCAGCTGTTGGCTGTTAGGCTCATTATGCTGCATCTTTTTCTCTTTGTATTTCTCAGGCATTTTCCTTTCCTTTCTTACAGCTTATTCACTCACAGTTTACTCCTAAACTTCAATATGTACACTGTTTTTGCCTCTTTTAGGACAGAAAATGTTCTTTATTTTAATGCTTTCACCCATTTTTCCAGAAAATATTGAAGTCTCAAATAAAGCTTGAACATTCTAGAGCACATTTAAAAAAAAAAAAAAAAGAGTATTTACCTTTGAGATCAGTTGAACTGAACAGGTGAGAAGCATTTGGGTTTCAACTGCTTCTAAAAAACAGCATCATCCAGCCATTTCTTTTTCAATACGTTTTTTGGTGTTTGGAAAATGAGCCGGTTCAAAAACGGAATGAAGGCACTGCATTACCTAGCAACCAAAACTGAGTTTCAGAGCGTTACCTAGCAACCAAAACTGAGTTTCAGTTTCACATTTGGTCAGCTGGTTTTTAAATTCAATCCACCGTAAACATTGTTGTGACTCTTATTAACTCAGATTCTTCAGAGTTGTTGTCGATGGTGATGGCTGTTGGCAGGAAAGATTTCCTGTAGCTGTCTGTGTTACTGAAAATCTGAAGAAACTTCTGACTGAAGATGCTCTATATGCTGTACAATGGCTGCTGGAAAAAACAAGTGTTTTGTTGCTGACTTACCATCCAGAAACCTCCTCCTGCTTTTTCATTTGTTGTGCAGAAGACTCCACTTCTGCTTTTCAAAGTTTTATGGTTGTATAATTGCACAGCAGCTTGCTGTGCAATTACTCACGCTATTTTCACACGTGAGTGTAAACAAAATGATTTTGAGTATAAAATGTGACGAACATGTCTTGTATCACCATTGAATCTACCCTAACCCATTCAAAGAAGTATAATAGATCACTTTTGAAGTTTATTTAACTTCCTAAAGGTGTGAAAATGCAAAGCTAGCTCTTCCCTGACAGAGACACCAGCCTCCAGTCGGTTTCTCCTGACTGATATCTGCTGCCTGTGCGGCCGTTAAACCCTCGCTCCGCCGCTGAGGCTGTCGCTCGCCTCATTTCCAGCTGACCGATGACCCTCACTCTTTTCACAGGGGCAATAAAACCAGATCCAATCCCGCTGACCGTCGCTAACATCCTTCTCCCCCTCTGCAGTTTACAGTGGCAGGTCCCATTGACCGTCGCCGTGGGCAACGGGTCCGCGGTCTGCCTGGAGAGCCTCATCTGGATCAACAACAGGACAGGTACGGCGCCGCCGGAGACGCCGCTGAACGTCTCTGAACGTCTCTGAAACTTTATTTCCACCTGTTGTTGCCGGGAGATAACGAGCTGTTTCCTTGGGAGGATCTGTTAGCGGATCAAACCGGCTCAGCTTCTCAAATTAATTATCTGCTCAGCTCTGTACATGTGAGCTGCCTCTGCCGGGGCTTTAAAGGTTCACAGGTGCAGCGTGTTGCTCTGTTCTCAGGTTTGTAGGCGGAGGGAATAAACATCGTTAAGGTTCCTATAATGTGGCATCTGCTTTTTATTCAAAAAAGAAAAATCCTGATTGCTTTTAATCCTTTCATGTTTTTTAAAACGCCGCTGCTTCTGCTGCTCTGTTGAAAGGATTACTCTTTTGTTAACAGGTCAGCTTTCTGACGCAAAGATTTGATCAATCGTTTGTTCGCTCTGATTAATCTCCGTCGCCGGTCCCCTCTTTACTTTGACAAACAAAAAGCTTTGAGAATAAACCCCAGTTTGTTTTTTTGTTTTTCTCTTTTCATCATTGTTTCTGCAGAACAAAACCCTCTGGGGGTTCTGTTTTAGTGAATAAAGCTAATTTTATTCCTGTTTTTGAACAAAATAATGTTTTGAGAATTGATCCTGAACTGCTTGGTGTTGGATTTTGGCTCCTGCTGGCTCCGTTCCCCACTAATAAAACACTTGATTTGCTTCGTAAACGTGAAACTCGCGCCGGTCGTGTTATTAATGCCTGACGAGGGTAATCTCCATGTCGCCGCTCTGGCACGAATCTGGTGCAAAGAGAGCGAGGAGTTGGTTTAAATCCAAGAAGAAGAAGAAGTGGGCCAACAGCTGCGTTCTGTTTTTATCACCTGGCTGTTTCTCAAAGTGGGAGTCGACCTACAAGCTGCTTTGCTGAAGCTTCAAACCTAATTTCAGAAGGATGTGCTGGTTTCCTCCTGTGGCCCCGTGATGCTGCTGATCCACAAACCTACAAAATGTAACAGCTTCACCTGCTGGGCTCAGACTAGTTCCTGGAGAGGTTTGATGAAGATTAAGCTTAAATGGAAAACCTCTAAGTGCATAAACTAGCCCATTATTCATTTTACCACCTTTATTAAAGCAATTTTCCAGGCTGAAACATTCCAAGGCAGAAAAACATGATGTTTTTCTAGAGAAGCAGCCGTTACAGCCAATCCGTCTGGGAAGCGTTAAAACACACAACACTGCAAAAACACAAAATCTCACCAAGTATTTTTGGTGCCAATATCTCATCACACTTAAAGTGTGATGACAAAGAAAACTAGCAATAATTCTTTAATATTAAAAACTACTAGTTAGAAGTTTAGTTAGCAGGTCAGAGGTGAAAGTTCATCAGAGGACAAGTTGGGAAATGACTGAATGGCCGGCATGACCTGCTTGAAAAGGTTGAAGGAGACGCCAATAATCAACTAAAATGTACATCAAGATGTCATCAGCATACTGCGTGATAGTCCCTCTAATGCTTAATTTACAGATGTAATTTAATTTTGTTGTTTAACTCAGAAACCCACAGGATTGGTCAGATGGACGACAGCACCTGGCTGCTGGGAAACATCAACCAGACCGGCTACTTCCGCGTGAACTATGACCTCCAGAACTGGAAACTGCTCATTCAGCAACTCCACAACAATCCTCAGGTAAACCTTCTCTATTTGTCTGCATTGATTTTTCTAATGATTTCCAGATCTGATCACCAAATCAACTCAATTCCTGCTGTGTTTCTCCTTCCCAGATCATTTCTGTTGGAAACAGAGCTGGTCTCATCGACGACGCCTTCAACCTGGCCAGGTGAGTCACGTAACCTCAACCAGTTGGGTTGGAAGGCCGAGTCGGTCAAAGTATTTCACAATCTTGATCAGTTTTATTGATCTACCTTGTAGCTGAAAGACTTTTTGTGGTCTTATCTCACCTTTGAACTAATCTTTTCAAGTTTTACCAAGAGATCTACTCTTTTATTTGGTAGCGTCGTTTAGCCATCTGACCCCCTGCTACTTAGTTTTACTTGATTCTTGAGTCTCAGCGGACTACTTCTTGATTCTGTTGTTGCCACTTAACAACCGTTGGCATTGGACGGATGTTTCTGCTCATTTCTCCATTTTATTGTGCTGCTGGGATTTCTGATTTCCGATCATGGTTTGTTGAAATGACACCAAGAGGAAGCAACCATACATCTCCAGATGACACCATTTTTTAATTTTTATACACCAGATAAACACAGAGTCACTGATGAGAAACTGTAAGAAAATTAAACTGTACACTGGTTACAGATTTAAAAACACAATTTAATATCGGTGGGACTTGATGAATCACTTTAATTTGAAAACGATATATCCACAAAATAAACAACACTTTCAGCTAAAAAATGATTTTTGCTGGTAAATTATTTCATAAATAGACATCTGAGCTTAAAAACAAAGACATTTATTGTTTTTAATCTGTAATTTAAATTATTCAACCTTCAGATTAGTTCAGTGTTTCAGGAAACCCTGATCATTCATGAAACTTCTTTAGAAATGCAGATGCTAACATTAGCATTAGCAACCTGTTCAGCATTGATGCTATTTTAGCCTTGAAAACCTAATTCCTTTTAGCACCACTTGATCACAACAATAGTCTTTTCCAGCGTCCAATCAGATCGTTTAAAAGCGGAAATTAACCCCCAGTGGGACCAGAGAATCAGCTTCGTGTCGTTTGTGCGTCACATTTATAGACGTACCAGAAACAAGAACAAAGGTTCCATCTTTGGACTTATGAATGTTTGAAAAAGAAAAAACATTATTGACATTTTTAACACATTAAAACAGAATAAATAATTAATCAAAAATAAACATGTTGAAGTTCTTGTCCAACAATATATATGTACATAATATTAATTGTTTATTTCTCATACGTACAACAGGATTTTAGCTCCTTACAACCAGCTTCTTCAGCAGTGACTGTGTGCCGGGCAACTATCAAGTCAGCAGCATTTCCATGACTTTACAGGCATAGAAACGTAAAATACAGTTTTATTGGTGTGGGCTAAACCAGTTTTCTGACTCATTGGGTTCTCCTCAGCTGTAAACCATAATCATCAACGTTTCTCAGGAAATAACTGCTTGAAAAACATCAGGACATGTAATGCAACTGAAAAAGTGACTTTGACATCTTCAATTGGATTCCAGAAATATAGAAACTTTTCACTGACTTACCAAACAGACCTTCTGTTTTTAATATAGAGCTTCAGCCAAAGGAGCAGATCAGTGAAATGTAGAAGGGCTGAAACGATTAATTGGATTAATCGTCATCAATCGATTGTTGAAAATAATTGCCAATTAATTTAGTAATCGATTAATTGTTCACTTGAGTATTCAGACTCAAAAAAAAAAAAAACAGGACAGTCAGTGCAGAAATTAACCCAAAACTGGACAAAACATGTAAACATCTAGAATTTAAGGTGAAAAACTTTTTGTCTGTAAATATGTTCTAGCTGCAACTCCTTAAGTGCCATTTTTAGCTTCACCTGGTTGAAATTCTGTAAAATCATAAAACCCAACTGAAGTGGTTCATTTATGAACCATTTCACAGACAAAAACTGTAAGTCTAATAAAATGAATCTGTTTTTTATGTATTTGCTAAAATTGTCACCATGTTGTAACAAAATGTTATGAGAGAGATGAAGAAACTCAAGTTCCCTGAGCTTTTATAGCAATCTGCAAAAATGCAGGGTCTTACCGCTGTCAATCAGGCTCATGTACTTGCTGAGAAACAACTAACCCCAAAAGGAAAACTGTTTATCTGACATCGTCAGTGGCTATGCTAGCTAGTCTTAGCATTCACAACAAGATCTGCTGTCGGGAAGAAGTTGTAGCGTAGCAGACGGAGAGGAGAGGGTGTGAACAGCGTGTACACTTTCTTGATTAACAGCGCTAAGCTCCTCCTCTTGCCTCTGATTGGCTATTTTCTGACTGAAAGCTGTATTTCTGCAACTTTTATCAATAAAAGCAATAAACCAGCTTTTACCAGATGAATCTGGGTGATTTCTACATGGTGAGTTACTGCAGTGCAGCAGCAGTTTGTGGAAGGAGAAACTGGATCTGCTCCGCGGTAACGAACACCCGATCTGCTCTGCATTCAGAGCAGATCGGGTCAGCGTGAGCAGAAAGTGAGCAGCCTGCTGAAGACGCGGCCGGTTAATCTCCTGCAGCCGTCCTGCCTCAGCGCGCCGTGTTCGGCCCGCGGCGCCGTGAACGCCATAACAGAAATCCAGGGTGACACCGGCTCTGTAACTCAATCCACTGCTGTCTCTGTTTCCACCCCCTCACTCCGCCATCTGCGCTCTGTCATGTTGAATGAGCAGCAGCTCCAGACTACTGCGCTGTCATCCTCTGAGGAGCCGCGCGCTGACGAGTTCCCATCTGCACAGAAAAAGGAGCTACATATCCATTAATATTCACCCTGACAGCTGAAGCAGCTTCCTCAGCCTGAATCTGTCACAACGGGAAGCGATCAGCCGCCGCTACTCCGCGTAGCTCCGCAATAACTTCCGTCAACTTTTCATCATTTATTTGTCTTGATGTTTGTTAAAAAAGTGAGAAACCTTTGACGGTTTTCGGAAACTTGCGTTATCAATTCTGTGAGGTTCAGAAACATCAGGAGAAATTATTGCTGCATTTAATCCGTCAGACAGCAACTGCTGCTGCCGCCAAAATAAAAACGGCCTTTCAGCTTTTATCAGGGTTCATGTGTCATAATAGTCCAGTTTATTAACCTTCAAAAACTGATTTTAATCTAAAAGTTTTGACTTTAATTTCATGAACTCCACCTCTGATTTTAATCTGAGAATCCTAATTCTGAATTCCAACTTTTAGTTTAGAATTTTGACTTTTTTTACTTAGTTTGACTTTATTGAACACAGTGAAATAAAACACTAAAATAGTTATGTGCCGAGCAAAATAAATTTAAATAAATTTAAAGCAAACAAAATAAATGTAGGACAATAGTAACAAATATATTTACATGTTAAAGGAGTTGGCAGAATCAGAAAAAATCAGATTTCTCACTTAGAATAAAACATTTTTCCCACAAATTTCAGATTTTTGCTCAGAATTGAACCTTTTCCTAGAATGAGAATCGTTTAAATAGTTTCCAATAGTTTCCAATAGTTTTCCGAATATGAGGATTTCCATTAGTTTTGATGATGTCATTTCCTCTCCGGGATGTTTCATTCTACACCTGCTTCACTATTCGGTAAATTTCTGTCGCCCCCTAGCGGCCGGGTGGACGTACTGCATGATTTTGCATCATGTTACCAGCATTGTTTAGATTTAATGACATTTTTTATTAATTCTTTCTAAATGGAATAAATTGTGGCTGGTGTCGTTTTTCCAACCCGTTTAAAATGTGAGAACAATAATTTATCTGAGGAAGAGTTGAACTCTGTGGGAGCTGCGACGTCCCACTGTTTTCAGTCGTTCCTCATTTCCAGCCTCTGCCCTCCACAGGTTTTCCTCCTGGATATTTTTCATTTTGTTTATCAGACGTTTTCCTTGTAGATTACATCTGGGATGAAGTTTGTAATCTGAATTTGTGTTTCTTGCATTTATTGATCCCAGAGAATTACTTTCGCCCTTTAATAGATCACTAAGCTTAATTTGAACTTCTGATAAAGTGGATTAATAAAACTCTGCCAGCTGGTGATGAATTTCAGCTGAAACGGATGAGAGACGGAGATCCACTCCATCCTTGTTAGGACTGCCTGCTTAGCCCATTTAAGCTGCAAAAATAGTTCTTGTTTACAAAGATGTTATTTCAGCATTTCTGCTCAGTGAATTGATTACGCCTGGAAGGACATTTAATCTCAGGATTAATTTCAGTCACGCTGATTCTCCTCCCGCTCACACTTCGATTGACTGAGAACAGGAGCAATAAATGCCAATTGGTGGCAGTGTGTGTGTTAGCATGCTGGTGTGTGTGTGAAGCTGGTCCAGCAGTAATAAATGACTGTGTCTGTTTGACTCTGTGCTTAAACAGTGATGGATGTCGCCTCCCTTTGTGCGTCTGTGTGTGTGCGCGATCACAGCCGTCCCTTGTTGGCTCTCCACTGAGCCTTGCTAATAGCTAATGGACAAACAATTAAGTGGCCCTTAACGATGTTAAAGAGTTAATGAGCTCATTAAGACGACAACGCTGGGAGAGAGACCCAGACGGAGACAACAACTGGGAGGGAAAATTAAAAATCTACCTGCTAATCTCCTCAGCTTCCTCCATTTCTCAACAGATCCAAAGAGCCGCTGCTCTGCTGTGGAGGTGAAACTGTTCTTTAAAAGCAAAATGCATTTCTGATTTCCTCTCAAACATTTAACCCTGTAGCTTCTCACCAGAGATTTGATGCTTCTGCTCAGAATAGAGAGGCGGCTCTGACGTCTACAGTGGCAAAAAGATACAAAAACCCTGCAGAGAAAAACTCCTGTTGCAAATGTGCCTCCCTAATCCACTAATGAAAACTGCTAGAAATTTATCCAAGTACGGCTTTGGATCATGGCACAAACGAGTCCCTGAAAGGAAACTGAGCTAATTAAACGGTTTGAGTCTGTCTGATGCAGCAAGTATCCTGTATGTTCATGAAAATGTCAGAAAACAAAAATATTAAAGGACTAAAAAAAAACATCTAGATTCTGGAAATTCCAGGCAAATTCCAGACCTGGAAGAACTGTTGGTTTATGTAACAACAGTTACACTTTATTGAGATCCATAAAGTTCCTGAATGTGCGTTGTAACTCTAGAAAGATCTAGAAAACAAACAGGAACTTATGAAAATAACTCGGCAAGGTTTAGAAAGTTCCAGAAAACGTCTGAAAAGTACAAAAAAAATCCGCTTTCCAGAGAGCAAAGTTCTGGTTCTGGACAGAGTAGAAAAAGTGATCTGGTTCAAAAAATGATTGATTTTTACAACTTGAAAATGTCAAGTACAATTTCTGAGATTAATCTAAAAATTTCTGAGGGGTTTTCTAAAAAATTTACAAATTTTCAATCTCTGAAATTTCCAAGTTTAAAAAGAAAAAAATTAAATAATGTTTTCTGAAATATTTCAGAGATTAATCGCAAAATTTCAGATATTTTTGGCAGAACATGCCTCGTATTTTCTAGACAGTAACCTGATAGTTCTGGAGAAGTGTCCTTTAAATTGCAAAAAGTATTTAAAAATACAACTTGTAAGTTCTGAAATGAACCTTGTAAGCTGGAGGAAAGTACCAGAACATCCTGAATATCGTAGAAATAATTATTCTGGAAAATTCTAGAAAGTACAAAAAAATCACCAGTAAGTTTTTAAATCAACTTTTCAAGCTCTAAGGTCCTAGTCCATGCCTTGTACATTATAGAAAGTAACCTGACAGCTCTGGGAAAGTATTCTGTAATTTCTGGAAAGTACCAAGAAACATGTCAGGTCCAGAGGAACCAGAACTCGTCTCCTGTGTTCTGCTGTGTTGTGTAGAACTGAAATAGATATCAATAACTGAGGAAGCAGAATAACAGGACATGGGTCAGAAACACAGACCCAGACCGGGACGCCCGTCCTGATGACTCCCAGAGTTCGGTTGACACCGTCGTCCTCGTGTCTCCGTTTCCAATGGAAACACGTCGTTTTGAAGCGTCAACATGTCCGACTCTTATCTCACTTTCAGTTTGAGGAGAGATGAGAGTTGGAATGCTAATATGGACAGATAGATGATGGATGGAGTTTGATAAAAATGGAAAACGCTGAGGGGATGAGTACAGGAAGAAAACAGATAAACGGTCGACTGACGTTGCCATGGTTACCGTCGCATCTCGCTCTTCTCTCTGTCTCTCTCCTGGTTCTTTCATGTAAAATCTTGTCAGCGTTTTGGATCGTTTTGAACCAAAAGTCTCTGCAGACCGGATGGATTATGGAAATGCGTTGGAGCCCAGGTGCATGATGGGTCCTGGCGACGATACGAGGCAGATTATGGAAATGAATTGAGGGGTTTCTCTGCTACTTGGAGACTTGGAGAGTCTTATCTCCGACAGATTAACTTTCAGTGAACGTCAGAGAGTCGGCCTGTCCCTGAACATTTCAGTCAAGTGTTTGTGTGGATCTGCTGAATGAAAAGCTCTTCCCGATCTGAAGATGCCTGAACCTCGTGAGTATACGTTCCCTGCTCAACCTCAGGCCCACATCGATATTCATGAGGTTCAGGCTGAAGGTTGAAGTAGGAAGCAGGTACAAAACCAGCATGAATGTTAACAAACGCACACAGAGAGCTCGTTATTATGCGCCGGGTTGTGGATGTGGCGCCGCCTGCCTAATAGTTGCTATGGCATTTAGAGGCCAACTTTCCCTCAACTTGTTTCTGTGTTGAGCTATTCTGAGGATCACTCCTGAGAGTTGAAATGAAGAGCGAGTCTGAACCGTGGATTCTGACTTTACATTGATTTAGTGACCCTGAATGCACCACTGTGGGTCCCAAACAACCTCAGCAGCAGTTTAAAGAGAGAGTAGAGGGAGGTTATTAGAGAATAGCAGAAGTTTTAGACAAGATGATTGCTTTGGCATTTGTGTTGTTTGGCTATGAATAACAATAATAATATTGTTTGGTTCTGATCAGATTGGAGGGTACAGACCCTTTGCATCGTGACGTCACACCACCATCCGGACTTTTCAAAGTGAAACATTCTACTTCCTGCGGGGGCGGGGCTTTGGTGTAGGTAACCTGTTATTTTTAGATCTGAAGATGGTGGGAGGGAAATTTCAGTCAGGTGTGTTCATGAAGGAACCGTCTCTGGCTGAGCGCTATGGACCGGTGATGATGTTCTGGTCTCCATCCTGACCCTCCCTCCCTCTCTCAGGGCGGGGTACCTCCCACAGGGCGTTCCCCTGCAGCTGATTGGCTACCTGCCGGAGGAGACGTCCTTCCTGCCGTGGCACGCCGCCAGCCGGGCGCTGTACCAGCTGGACAAACTGTTGGACCGCACAGACGACTACAGGCTGTTCAGCGTAAACAACCGATCCATCATGATCCATCTGAGCTCCAGAATGGGCTGCTGGTGCTGACCCAGTGTGTGTGTGTGTGTGTGTGTGTGTGTCCAGGACTACGTGCTGAAGCAGGTGGCGTCCCGGTACCATCAGATGGGCTGGCCGACAAACGGACCGGGAACAGAGGGAAACATCCTGCAGGCGTCGTACCAGACAGAGTAAGAGGAGCGGTTCTGGTCAGCCGGGTCCGATGGTCTGCAGCAGGCAGCTGGCTGGTCTGTTAGCGAGTCAGTCTGTTTAAACTTTCAAGTGTTACTTTAAGCGCTGATGTTGGAAATAATCGTTTCAATCAGGGTGTATGTATATTTATGACCCTGTGTGGGTCAGAGTAAATCCTGAGTAAATTAATTTGTAGTTTAGTTATAATTATTCCATCAGAACGGCTCAAACAAATCCTGACTGGCGCTCACTGTAGAGCCGCTTTATTTTCTCTGCAGAAGAAGAAATATCGGACAGACATTTGGAAATTCTCCAGATTCCGTTTTTTCTCAGCTTTGTCCCGAGTGGATTAAATGAAAAACTCGTCTCTGCGTCTCATTAGCAGGGAGGGTGACGGTGAGTGGAGTCCAGGTTGAATCCTCCGTCTCTGTTATTGGTCAGAATGTCTTCCTGTTTCCTGCAGAGAGCTGCAGCGAGAGCTCATCATGCTGGCCTGCAGCTTCGGGAACAAGCAGTGCCACCGCCAGGCCGTCGCCTACATCTCCGACTGGATCTCCAGCAACAAGAACAGGTGCAGCACACATTTTTCTGAGGCGTACCTGAATGCATCGCAGCTACATTAAACTAAACTTTAGTCCACGTGTGTCCAACTCAAGGCCCGGGTCCAGATAAATACCCGGGTCCAGATAAATAAAACCTTTTAACAACGTTTACCTGCTTAAATAGGTAAGCCTATTTATCAGTCAAATCAAAACAGTTTTTATCTGTTAATTTTCTTCAGCCTCCAGTTTTTTGCGATTTTACAATCATGGAAAAGCAACATCCACACACTCTTTTGCAATAATAATTCATTTAGATTTTTCTGTGATTTTTCCACCAAAATAGTCAAAAACTTGATGCTTTATGTGATACTAACTCCCACCTACAGGTGGCAGTATTTAATTCTAGTGCTCTGCTTCCTCAGCTTTACTTGATTCTAGTTATAGTCGGTTATCGAACAAAAACTCACATTTACTGTCATACAAAAGCGCAAATATTGAAAAATATTTTGCAAATATTGAAAAATATTTTACAAATATTTCTAAATTAGCTCCTCAAATCATTGATTTAGATTGTTTTAAAAAAACTAACTATTATATAATTTCAAGAAGTACTTATCGGATGCACATATAGCCGTTTGTTAATGTTTTAACAGTTTGATGGGTTTTATTAATACATTCTGGGACATCTGGCCCTTTAAGAACCTTCATGATCCTGATTTATCCCCAAATGGAAATGAGTTTGACATTTCTGCAAGTCAATAAGATCTGAAAACACAACAAACATCCGTCAGCCATCTCTGATCATCGATTCGGTCACATGATCCCGTCTTTTTCTTCTCCTGCGTTTCCATCGAAGTTTATTTGCGTCTCGTCCGTGTTCGCTCCCTCCGGGTTCCTAACGAGATCTGTGAAATTAAATTTCAAACGGCAAATTAAATAGAAACAGATGCTTGAGTTCTGTGGAGGACAGCGGGGAGCTGATGATGAGAGGCTTCCTTAAATAATAGAACCCAGAAAAAAACTTTCTGACTTCATTAAGCAGCGTTTATGAATGAATATTTATCTTCTGGGTTGTTTTACACGTCAGGATTGTATCTAAATGTTTACGTTTTATAACAGATTAGGTAATGAAGCCAGTTGTGATAAAACACAATAATAATCACTTAAAATTAAAATAAACATGTCTGTCTGCACTTCTTCAAATAAAACAATATGGACTTTCTTCACAAACTGATGAGTTCCTCCAGGATTCTGATTCTTACGATTTTAAGAAATATTTTTCATTTTTGCACAATACTTTGCAAAAATGACTTCAGCTTAGACAGACACAACAGTAGAAGTAATAAATACTGCCACCTGCAGGTGGGCGTTAGCATCGCTTAATTATAATATCTAATATTTCTGACCCTTTTTGTTGAAAACTTGCAGCAATCTCACAATAATGCGTTACCACGGAAAAGTGCTTAATTAACATAACTAAACCTGCTTTGATTTGATTTGTAAATGTGTTATAAATATGTAATATTACTATAAATGTTTAGAAAACAGTTTCCCTGCCAGAACCTTTGCATTTATCCTGTTAAATCTGACGCATCAACATTTGTTTTTAAATAAAAACGATCTGATTGGACGCTGGAAAAGTGTGTTCAGGTTGTGCTAAAGCGAGTTAGCCTGAAATAGCATCTCAGTGATAAACATGTAGATAATATAATATACAGACATTATATATCTCTATTGTTGATGTCTAGTCAGTAACTTAGTATCAAATTTGGGTTTTTAATTGAAACTGTTCATTATTTTGTTGGTAGTTTTCTATTAAAATTATAAACGCTCAAATTATCCCAATTCCACCAATAAAACGAAGCCATTTCTATTAACATTTTAGTCGTTTTAGATAGATTTTATACACGTTGGTGGAAAAGTGACAAATAATTCCACATTCATTTAGGATTAATGTTTCCAAAGGGTGAGTTCTAAAAACAGTATTAATCTTATCTGCAGTCCTTCTGTCTGTGCATTTTTAAATCCCAAACATTCTTTTATTGTCAGAATCCAACAATTAAAGCCTTGGCAGAGAAGAGCTAATCTGACCCCAGCCTGCTCCAATCAGGACTAAATATTAGCTCTTATTTTGCTCAGAGGAGTTGCACCTGAATATAAAACCACAAAGACCAGAACAGGGAGAGAGTAATTACTGAAGAGAGCAGTATATGGAATATTAATCAGACCACAGTGGGGATTCATTGTAAATTAAATGGCTGTAAGAAGATCTTTGTTGAAGTTATCTTGGTGACAAATGGATGGATTAAACTTGTAACGGGGTTACGGGCACCAATAAACTGCTTCACCTCAATTAACCTCCTTTTCTCCAATATTTTATGAATTATATCCAGCATTTCTAAAGAAAATGAGTCTGGCTTTAAATTTATGCCTTTTAATGCAGAAAGGTTCAGCTGCTGTTTCATCTGAGCCTCGTTTCACAGCCGTGCCTGTAGGGGGCGACAGCGCGCAGGTTCATACGTCCTGCTACTCTTCATAAAACACCTTGAAAATGAAAGAAGCTGGGGAAAATATATTCATCACTCTGAGTTTTGCATTTGCTTCACATTTTAGATTATTTAGTTATTTTAATTCTCTTTGTCTCATTTAAACGCAGTAAAACAGATTAATTTTTGTTTCCAATGTATCAGAACATTAAAAAATGTCCTGGGGTTGTGAATATTTTTACAAAGCTCAATAATTGTTAACAAGGTCTGCAACAGAGCATAATTATTGGCTGAGGCCCTTTTTCCAGCAGAAGCATTGTGTCTAATCGGGTTACAGGAAATGGAGGTACACCCACTGAACACGGAGATTAAATTATCTCCTATAGTTGTGTGAAAGCGTCAACACACCGATTCTCTGTCAGTCAAGCCTGTGAGGGATGGATTTACTGAGTGCACTAATTCCTGATCATTTCATTGTTCTGACGGTTAATCGGCTCTGATTAGAGATCGTTTATCCGCCGCAGTTTTTCACATAATCAGCAACTGGATCCAAACGGGAACCAAACTACCAGAGATACTCAGGGAACAACGGGATCCAAACTGGACCAAGAACAGACCAATAATCAGCAACAAAATGACTGAGAAAGAAAACAGTCAGTGTTTGGAAGGGCCTAGTCAAAGCCCAGATGATGTGGTGGGACATTCAAAGACAAAACCCAACGAAGTGAAGCAACTCTGGAAAAAACGTTTCCAATTTCCTCCACGACGTTGGGAGAATGAAGTCACAATATCATGAGAAAAGTTTGTAATATAAGGACTTCACTAATCAATCACTTTTCCAAAATAAAGTGATTGATGATGATGATGATGATGATGATGATGATGATCATGATCATGATGATGATGATAAATACTTGTTTCTTTTTCTTAGCGTGGCCCTTTTACTTCGTTATAAACACAATGAATCAGACAGAAAGTCGCTTTTTGCTCCTGAGGGAGATTTAAAACTTCATGTCTGAGTCCATCTGGAACAACGTATCTCAACCTTTATCCTTTGACTAGGCCGCTCTTTTTCTGCCCGATCAGTTCAGTGTTTCATCAGCAGTTCTGGGGAACGCCAGAGTGACACTCACTCTGCAGAATCCCACAGACAGAGCGACGGACGGAGCGAGCAGATGGTGCAGAGGCATGTTTACTGTCAGAGTGGGAGTTTGATGCAGAGGAAGGACGAGATATTTCAGGAAAAATAGCTTCAGGACCCGAAACATCCTCTGCAGACTGCAGAGGAAGCTAATGGCATCAGAGCCATCTGGAGGGAGACGCGGCAGAACAAGAAAACGTCACGTTATCGCTCTGAAGTTTTATCAGCGACGGGACGGACATTCAGGAACAGTCGCAGGTTAAAACGGAGGAGGCGGAGTTTAGCGTTGGCAGCTGCTGTCATGGAGGAACGCTTTCTGCCTCCGTCAGCAGGAATGAGTTTGTGTTGCTCTTAAGTGGAGCATCTCTAAAAAGATTTCCCAGGTTGGTAAATAATGCAGTTGTCCCTGGATCACTCACTCACACACACACACACACACGCACACACACACACACACACACACACTCTGTGTTTGTCTTTCTGCCTGCATTCGGAGTGTGTATTGACTTCCATTCCTTTTACACTTCAAAAAACCCAGGACTAAGTGAGTTTTCTCCTTTGTACTGGACATAATTTCCACTGTAGAAGACGTAATTTGTAAAAACTTTCTGCAACATTTTATTCTCTTTGACGTTTTACAAACAAATGATGCAGTTAATCCAGTTTCTGTTCTTTATTGATCTTTTTAAAATTACAGCAGCTGCAGTGCGCTACAGTAAAGGAAGAATAAGGCTGAAAAAAGGGCAAAAAACAACTAAAATCGACTCGTATCTTTGGCTTTTTCTCCTTCTCCGAGTTGGCTTTACTCCCAATGGACACCGGTTGCCATGGCAACCCAATGACCACAGATTATGTTTAAGTTAAACATAATGTAAAACACACAAAGAAATTTTGGTCTAGATTTCAGTGCAAATGTCTTGGTAAACTAAAAAAAGACAAAAACTTACAAGTAACTTTTCAGCAAGAAATAGCAGCTTTTAAAAATAAATAATTCCTCATTAATCAACAAGATAAATTCACCTGCAATATGTGAAAATTGTTTTGTCACAAGTGAAATTTGCACCATTCATCAAATATAGTCAGGGGCCATTTAAACATCAGTCACATAAACACACACACACACACACTCAGTTCAGCAGTTTAATATGTGATTTTGCGGTCAGAGGAACTCACTTAATTTTGCTTTCTGACCATTTTGGTCAGTTTCACAAAGAAATGAATATAATTTCATTTTATTGAGGATCCAGTTTGTGTGTTTATGGAGTGTTTACCCGTTTATGGAGCAAAATAAGGACCTTATGGTGGCAAAAGCCACATACTAACGCAGCAAATCCCTTTTAAAGGTTAAGTTTAGAGATTTGCTGTGAATTATGCTTTTGTTAAAAGGGGACTGTTATGCAAAATTCCCATTATGCTGTTTTTATTCTTCCATTTGGGTCTCAACTGCTTCTAAAAACAAACCAAGCTGTTTTAAAAAAAAAAAAAAAGACATCCAAGCATTTTCTGGCAATAATTTAATTGTTTTTGGTGTCTGGAAAACAAACCCTTTCACAAACCTCCTCATTGTTAAGTGACAAATCAGCAGAAACTGTGACATTGCCTAGAAACCCCAACCAAGCCCAGTCCGTTAGCTAGCACCCGCAGCAGCATTTCAGAACATTTGGTCAGCCGGTTCAATGGCTGCTGGAAAAGACAAGTGTTTTGTTGTTGACTTACCATCCAGAGGCCATTTGCTTCATTCTGAATGGTTGTGCAGCAGGCTCCACTTCTGCTTTTCAAAGTTGTACAGTTGTATGATTGCACATCGGTGTGCAACTATTTTCCAGTGCGAGTGTAAATGTTGCGTTGGGAATATGTTGTGAAAAGCAGCATATGAACTGCTGTCAGTCAACACATCTGCTCTACATCCCAGTTCACTCCATTGAAGTGTTTACTGGGAATCATAAAACTGACAAAAACCACCGATGGGAAGCAAGTTAACGAGGCTGCAGATTTCTAGTCCTGGTTTTGATTCCTCTCAGATTCACATGTTTTTAAAAATCACATTTCCACCAGTCAGAGTTTGGTTTTAATGAGCATAAAAGTGAAATGCTGTGAATTTTGACAGATGTGTTGAGTCTGTTGCACTGTAAAAACACCAAATTTAGTATTTTTGGTGCACATATCTTAATATAATTGAAATAAGATAGAAGTAACTTTCCATAGAAATACAGGAGGTTCAGTCAATAATTCCTTATTACCAATAAATATGTACTAGTTGAAAAGGCAAATTATTTCCCATGTTGTAGTAAAATAATCTGCCAGTGGAACTGGCACTTTGTTTATTGATGAGGAATTATTTACTGAAACTCCTATATCTTGGTGAAAAGTTACTTTTGAGTTAGTTTTGTCTTATTCAAAGTCAACCAGAACATTTGCACGAGAAACTAGATAAAAAAAAGCTGTTTTTTGCAGTGTAAGGTGTGTTTTTCATGTCCAGCTGAAGATTTTTCAGTGCAGCTTCCTGCTGAGAGAGAAATTAGCACCCAGAAAGTGTTGGGGTTAATCCAGAGGAAGCGTCTTATCAGGGCTTTTGGATTCATTACGATTCCTGCTCTCGTCCTGCTCTTCCCTCACCAGTTAAATCCAGCCCTTATCAACTCGCTTTACATTTCCCATGTCTGAACTCTCTGATTTTTTTATTTTCATCCCGTCTGCAGGATTCCTCCCAACATCCGGGACATCGTTTACTGCACCGGGGTCAGCCTGATGGACGAGGACGTGTGGGAGTTTATCTGGATGAAGTTTCACTCCACCAGCGCCGTCTCAGAGAAGAAGATCCTGCTGGAGGCGCTGACCTGCTCCGACAACACCTTCCTCCTCAACAGGTGCTGCGTCTCTTCTCCTGGGACAGGAAGGGCTTGAAGCCTAATCAATACAATCGATCAGACAGGGAGTGGCTCAGCGATCGCTCTTCATTCTGGGATTATTTTACACCTGTGTTTACTCTGCTTTGTGATGCACTAGCTGGCGGTGCATCACATTAGCTTCCTCTTAGCAGAGGACAACAGCAAGAAAAAATATTGAAGTTTAACAAATTTAAAATTCTTAAGAAAATTTTATGAGTTTCAGAGAAAATTTTAGCGATTACTCAATATTTCTGAGATTTTTTTTTAATTTATTTTTTTTGCAAATGTTTGACTTTTGGTGCACAAAAATGTTTGTTTCATCGTAGAAAATGTTTGAGATTCATTTCAAAATTTCAGGGGTTTTTTGACTTTGCAGATGAGAAATTTTCTTGTTTTTCCTAAAACAAATTCTGAGATTATTCTCAACGGTTTTTTGCTAAATTTTGATGTTTGAAATTTTTTTATGCAAATTTTTCACTTTTGCAGCTCAGAAGTTTCTGATTGTTATTGGCAGAAAAGTCTGTAATTATTCTGAAACGTGTTTCTCTAATCTGACTTCCTGTTTCAGGAACGAGGAAATCATTAAGCGCTACATCAACCCAGTAATCAGATTACAGTTGCTTACATAACTACCGAACTTCAGAGGTCAAATATTTTCATTGAAATGAGGTGAAAGGTCAGGCTCTGCTGAAGGTTGGTTCCTGTGATATTCTGACTAAAGATGGAGCAAAGTGAATGAAAGTTGGTGAAAATGTGAGCGTAAAGCAGAGGAATCGGCTCTGGCTGCGTCTGTGGAACATCAGAGTGTTTATCAGCCGTTAGCCGCAGCTATTGTGTTCAGAAATATGTGGAAGATGGATGTTACACACTCAGAGCAAGGTTGTTGCATGAATGTGTGTGTTTGTGTGTGCAGGTACACCTTATCCAATCAGCCGCACACACACACACACACACACACACACACACACACACGCGCAGGAGTCATCACGCGAAGCCGTGAAGCTCCCTGATTGGTCACAGAGGAAATGGTTTCAGCACAGAGGGATTGTGGGAAAGGAGAGGAAATTGATTTCAGGGTTTAATGAAACGGCAGCAGAAACCAAACCAACAGGAAAACACAGAAATGGGAAAAAGGAAAGTGAAAGAAAACTCTGAACTTTTTCCCTCCCACATCTAAAAAAACCAAAGAAAACATGCTATTTTTGGTGTTTGTGAAATCTTTCTGTCAGTCGGCTGCAGCCTGGAGTAATCTGATTACTGTAGCTTAGGTGTGTCCTTTCAGGAAGTGATTTTCGGTTGACAGGAACAGCGAGCGGAGGGACGCCAACAACACGGCCAGAAAATATCAATTTTCATCAAACCACCTGACCTTTTCCTGCCTCGGCTCCATGTTTGTGTGGCTGAAGGTCACAGAGTCTCTGCAAAGGGACCAAAGTCTTTATTTCCTGCGGCTTGGAGGCGTGCGCTTCTTTTTGGGAAATGAAATCGGGGGAGGTCATGTCTCAGTGCAGATGGAAAACTGAAATTCTCACATATCAAGATGTTTTTCAGAAACAGACTGAACTGGTTGTTTTGTTGTTTCAACTAACTGTTCAGTAACTTTACAACTCAGTCGCTTCAAAGTTAACTTAAATTTAAAGTGATCATTTTTGTCGACATTGTGTCACTTTTGAAGCAGTTTACCATCAGCTCCGTCACCAAATGATTAATAACTATTAATCGTTATTAACTAAATGATTAATAACGATTAATCGTTTAAGGCCCAGTTTAGATTTGGTAACTAATGGAACCTTTTTATGGTTTATTTAAAAAATACTTTGAGATTTGCTCTTTAACTCAAATGTATAGATATATTGTTTAGTTTTGACCTTTTTACTGCTGAGTGTTTTTGTTCTTTCACAAATGGCCTTTTTTAGTCTGTTCTCCAATTAACGATTAATTACTAAATTAGTTGGCGATTATTTCAGTAATCGATTAATCCGATTAATCGATTAATCCGATTAATCGATTAATCTGATTAAGCATAAATGCTTAATCTACCAGAACTTTTTCTGAAGTGATTTTCTACCTTGATGATTTGATTTTTGACTTTTACATCCTGTTTTAAAATGAATTGTAGTTGGTAGAAGTTTATTCTTTTTTACAAACCTTCTTTATTTAAATCGTGTTTTTCTTTTTCTTGCGTTTGTTTTTTCTAGGTTACTGAACCTGTCTCTGACCTCTGACCTCGTCCCCGAGCAGGACGTGATCGACGTCATCATCCACGTGGGACGAAACCCTCAAGGTCGGAACCTGGCCTGGAAATACTTCAGAGACAAGTGGGAGATCCTGAACGCCCGGTGAGACGGGAGAGCCTGGTCCCGGTTTACTTCCTGTTTCCTGTTTCCTGTGTGTTCCTCTGACCGCGTCGCCATTTCTGTCCAGATACGGAGAAGCTTTGTTCATGAATTCAAAACTCATCGGTGGAGTCACAGAGTTCCTGAACACGGAGCGAGAACTTAATGAGGTAAATACAGAAACACAAACAAAACAAATGAAACTCGTGTTGCAGTTTTGGTCCCAACAAACCATCAGGTGTTAAAACGGTTTGTGACACATTGAAAATGTGTATTTGACCTGAAAATCAAACTCTGGTTTGCCTTCAAACCTAACTCTGTTCGGTTGAAATGCATAAGCTGGAAGCGGACTGCAACGCACGGCATTCTGGGTAAATACCAAAACAAATGCGCTAGCAAATGCGTTAGCTTAGTGGTAATGGGAGAAATGGCTCGTGGTTTTCAGCCAAGGACTAAAGAAAAATCCTCAAACCGCCGAAATCTGACAGCACTTTGTCTTCTTCAGAAGTTTTCATGTCGTTTCCTTCAGTGGCTCCTGGTGTAGCGCCCCCACAGGTGAAGAGGGGAACAGGCTGCCTAATTAATTTGGTTAGTTTGACTCAGCGCAGTGTGAAAGAACTGAACCAACTGAAAATGTAACATGTTGCACCTTTGGTTCAGAATCGAACCGGATGACTGTCAGGGACTAAAACACCGAATAGCTTCCTGATTTTTAAGCTAATGTTCCCCAACCTACGATATTTAGTAGAACTGATGTACTGTTATGAGTTTGGTTATAAGAAGAAGAAAATCTGTCGACCAGGATAAATGTTCCTTTTTATTACCAATTTAGCAAATGTAAATCTTTTGGTACTTTGGTGAAGAATGAAGCAGCAGGACTTGAAAAAGCGTTTGATCTGCGGCCGTTAGAAAATCAGAGACACTAATTAATCACGGCGCTTTAACACGTCCTTCTGGGATTCATCACCTCATCAATATTTTACATTCAGGGTTGATTAATCTGGGTAAGTAAAGCTGGATTAATCATTTCTATGTCGAGTCATTTCACAGCTGCTTCACCTGTTTTATTCACACAAAAGGAAAGACGCCTGGATAAAAACACGAAGCAGAAATAACATAAAAGCTGAAAGGTTAACGGTGTTCCTCAATGAAAATCTATCCCTTTGCCCTTTTTTCTACTCTTCTTGTTGTTATGGTAACAAATTACAGTCTCTGTATGGCTTTGACTGTCAGTGAAACCTCAGAACAAAACATCATTATTTCCCTCGGGACGCTGGAATACAAAACCTCAACAAAGGGAAAGATTGACATGGGGTTTTTATTTCAGATCTGAACAAATGTCTGGGTGAATCACTCTGGGGAGCAAAAAGGAAGAAAGGGAAGGAGAAAGTAAATAGAAACTGAAACTGTGGAGAGGGAAGCGAGTGCAGCGTTAACAAATGATTCAAAGTAAAGAGACTTAAAGGGAAAGGTTTCCTTCTGTGCTCCACTGGATCTGTCAAACTGTGTACAGAACCAAGTTCCCGCTTTGGTCTTTGACCTGAAACAAGTTCAATTATTTCTCTTTTCACATTAAAAAAATCTTCTTTTCAGATGCTTTTCTTTAAATCGCTGTCACACACTTCGCGCTTTCAGCTGAAATGTTTCCAGTGCTTGGTCAGAACTGGTTCGGTAAAAAGAATAAAGCAGCTCAGAAACTGTCTGCTCTTCCACGGCTGGAGTCCAGAGTCATTAAATCCCATTAAAGTCTCCAGTAAATCATCACTGCTCTGTCTGGTTCACAGAAAGAAATTAGCAGAAGCATACCGGCTAGTTTTGCCGTTTTTTTATCCATATTGAAATTGGTTTATTTTGCAAAACACGTTTTTTCCCATCATGAGTCACATGATCAAAGACCGGATGTTACTACTGGTAGAAATGACAAAAAAGAAGACAGGAAGTGGTTGGTGAATGCATGTTTTTTTGGATGATGTATGACTTTCTCAAGTTTATTAACATGTGATTTTAATTTTGTTTCTTATTTATTTGCCACTTGTGAAATTAAATGTTTTCAACATTAGCAGAATATTGACAGTTTTGCGCACATTTATAATGGAAACTCAGCCAAAGACAGTGATTGTCATATTATCACTGACATCAATAAATCAAATTCTGAAGATCATTTTTAACAGCATTCACTGCCTGGAAATGATCTTTGTGCATTCCAGCAAACATCTTCATCATAAGGCACCTTTTATGACTAATTTAAATTTAAATTAGATTTTATAAGATGTCATGATTTTAAACCTGAGACACTTTCATGACAGGCTACTGAGTTACTCAGTCTGAATTAGTTGCATTTGCACATTCAGCAAATAGCTAATATCTGTTTGAGATAAAAATATTTGAATAAAAATTCACAACTTAGACCCGCACAGTTTTCCTGGGTTGGTTGAAGCTGATGTTCGTTCCAACACCAATAACTCTTGTTTTTACATTTGTGTTTTCGCCCCATCCTCTCCTTCACCAGTTAAAGGAGTTTATCCAGTCCAGCGGCGTGGGGGCGGGGCCTGCGCTGCCCCGAGCGTTGGAAATCGTAGAGGGGAACGTTCGTTGGCACCGCCTCCATCGGCGGCACTTCTACCAGTGGCTTCGCAAACCTCCAAGCTCCACCTACGGCTAACGCTCCGCTGGCTCGCTGGAGCGAAGCTAGCTGCACTCTGACTGCTAAGCTAACGCACTTCTAGCTAATGGACGCACTCAAAACAACTGGCCTGACTGGCTAATGGGCTGGTTCTGAACTGGTTTTGTTTTAAAAGAAGTTCAATGTGTTCATCGATGGTGTTTCTCAACATGAAGCCCTTGTGGTCAAATTGTGCTATAAAAACGTGACAACAGTTGATCCAGGCTAGCATGGGTTAGCTAGCCTCAGATTTTATATCCGTCAACAAAATAACAACCAACAAAATGTAACAACAAAAACTTTGGAATTTAAAGAAAACCAGAATATTTGGCCACTATAACCTTAAGCTTTTCGCATTTGTTTAATTTCTTTACATTGATTAAAAGCAAACTAATTGCTAACAATGTCAAATTTAATTAAACATAAGCCATATAAGTGATGTAAAGTTAAATGGTAAATCTGTGGACTGATGAAACCTTTTGTTTCTAGAAGTTGGTGAAATTAAACATGATTGGGGTTAATTTTAAATCCCTGGACGAGGATCGTGTCAAATATGCATCAACAGGTGTTAGTGGGAGATGTTAGCCACATTAACACCGGAAGTACGATCTTAAAAAAGAAACAATTCATGTGCAAAGATCTACTGATGATGCCAGTAAAAACAAAATACTATTAATATTTCAGTTTCCAAATGTCTTAATCAGAAAAATCTAACAGAGTTGCTGTGGATTTTAGAAAGATCTGAAACGTCTCAAAATTAGTAGCAACGTCTGTAAGTTGAAGAGTTTAGAACTTTAACTGACCAATCAGAGCAGACGGTCTCATCAGGCCTCCAGTGTGGACCAATCAGAGCAGACGGCCTAAAACCAAGTTTAACCTAAAAACATTCTGAACAAAGATTTTTGACTTCAGAATGAAAAACCTTTCTGCGTGATAAAATATCAGAGATTGAGTTAAAATCTGACTTTTACTTGTTTTCTTTATTTAACCAGCTTCCATTTGACGGCATGTCGATCAGTGCTGTAATTAACACGGTTTGAACCAGGTCTCCTCTGTTCACAGCATTCAGAAAACTCATTCAGACTCATTAGCGCTTCGCAGCATTCACTCTGACGCAGCTGGGAGTCAAACAGCAAAAACTTCAACAGTTTGAGGCTTTTGCTGCTTCAGAACGAGAAACAAAACAACAAAAAATAATAAAGACGACGGCAGCTTGAACACTTAGAGCCCACATGTGCAGGAATAATTGTTCTCTGATGAGCGACGATGTTCTGGTTGGTCTTTTGCTTTAATGAGCTGAAAAACATCTGAAGATTTCAAAGAGAAAACAAAACAAAATGGCTGCAACATGAAAGACACGATGCTGTCATTTCATCCTGGCAGGTTGGAAAATAACAGGTTTGACAAACATTTGAAGTCTAAATGTCCAACAGCATTTTAGACAAAGCTATTAATTATACATGAAAGTCTCAATTTTCACTCATTTCTCTATTTAAAGCAGAGATCAATTTTCCATTTATAAATTTATAAATTATCTTAGAGGTGAAAATCACTCATTATTTTTATTTAACAAGGAAAGTCCCATAAATGTAACATTTTATGGGGTGTAACCCAAATCCAGTTGATTTACACGGTTAAAATGTAAATTAAGAAAAAGAAACTGAAAGGAAAACATGGATGTTGAATAATTTCAATATTTTCTCTTTCAATTTCTGTATTATGTTGCAGATCAAGATTGTTTGGAAAGTTTGGAAAGTTTTTCTGCTGAGTTGCTGCTGTGATTTTGAGACCTCATGACGCTGCAAAGTTTTACTTTTATTAAAAACGATCCGACCGAAATGACGGCAATAAAACAAGGTAGTTTTAAAAATAGTTTATAGCGAAGCGTCCGATGCTGCAGAGCCCAGCAGCTGGATGTTTATTGGCTGAATCTGTATTTATTTAAAATAAAATTTGATCCATTCGACATGGATTAGAAATAAAATCTGATTTTCAATTAGAAATAAATGACAAAAAGTAACTTTTATTATTTCAATCATTCCGTCTGAAAACATGTTTATCAAACAAGATGCTGGTTTTTGGTAAATTAATAAAACTGAAATATAGAAAAATAGATTTTCCAAAACTCTTCAAAACAAAAACTTGATAACATTATATGCACATTTAGTGCGTTATGAGTTTATAACATCTCCACCAACTGGTTTCATTTTTCTGACCTAAAATGGGAATAAAATCTGCTGACTCGGCTGATCCCATCCGCGTTAAAATTGGGTTGTTTTATATGCAGATGGTGTTGTTTTTACAGCAGATTGCTGATGTTGACCAGATTGGACGTGATGATGGGCAATTGTTTGGACTGTACAGTGAGACCTGATGGACCTCAGGGTTCGGCGCTGTGAACTTTGAACTCATCGTTGGACATATCTGCTTGTCTTCAGCGCAGCGGAGTTTTTGGACGCATTTTTGGAACAAATCACGAACTTTACTTGGATTGTACCGTTTATTTTGCTCTGGAGAAACTGAACTTTTCGACGGATGTTGACAGAACATTTCCAAAACTTTGGACCGGAGAAACTTTTTGGAGTTGCTCCTCTGCTGATCCAGCTTTGATGTTCGTAACTGAGCCATATATGAATGAACGGGCCTGCCTCCCTCCGTACATCCTGTCCGTGTGAGCGTGATGAAGATGATGATGACGGTAATGGGAACGGCAGAATGAGGACGGCTAATTATGATTCTGGTCAATAGAAGCTCTAATTGGATCAGGAGGAAAGACGGAGCGAATGACGGCGATAATTGTTGACGACGTGAAAGAAGCTAATCTGAGGATATCAGCCGTTAGCGTCCAGTCAGGGAAATCGGGTTTACAGGCATTAAAAGCACACCACATGTACAGGAAACACTGTAAATTATACAAATGTGATATTTAAAGAGAAAGTGCAATTTGAAACTGTCTGTGTTGGTAAAAATGGTGTTTATGATGACTGAAGGCGCACGATCAAAATCTGAAGGAAACAGGAAGTTGCAGGCAACATTTTAGTCCAACTTCCTGTTTACATTGTGTTGGTTTCTTGTGTTGGACCGTATTAAAATAAAAACAACAAAAATGATTCAGTTTGTCTGAAAAACCACAATGTGTTTCGCCTGATGGAAATGATCCAGAGTTTCTGTGTTGATGTTGGTCACAGTTTAAGGAATCGGTAAAAACGGTGGTTAGTTTTTTATTCATGGGGAAGAAAAGATCGGAGATGGAAATGTATTCAGGAGGAAAAATGTTCAAACCATCTTCTAAAGTGGTACAGCAGCATGTCGGGGAAAGACTAAGAGCTTTTCTAAAAGACACGGGAAACATTAATGGAATAAAGTCGCAGTGTTTCCAGATGAAAGCCTTAAAATTACAACAAAATGTTTTAATGACAGCAAAGCTCAGATCGACTCAAATCATTTCTGTACCAATAATAAATGATGCAGATTAATTGTTTACTTATTTTTAAAACTGACACCAAATCATAATTTCACAGACGCTCAACATTCCTCATTTTATTTTTAGTTTTGGTATTTTAGTAATAAAACTACCACTTCATTTTATTAATATTACATTTTTATTAAAATTTCTCTGATGTTTTTCTTGTAATATGAAGTAATTTAACAATTAAAACAAAGTTCTGGTAAATGTTTTCTTTGGTAAACTGTTTATTTTATTAACTTAGAACAAGCTGTTAGTGGCTCTGTCACAATAACAGATGCAGCTGGATGATAAATTATTGCGATAAACTATAATATCGTTTTGAGACCATTTTAATATCATGATATTCATGACAAATTCTAAAACTCTAATGAACATTTAACGCTGGAACAGGAAGACGATTTAAATATCCGAAATAAACAAACGAAAATAATTATGAAGTTTCTATGAACAAGATTCTCCTTCAAAGAAACGTCCAGTTGAGAACAAAACACCAAACTGAAAACTTTTATCATCCAGTTTTTGGTAGAAAGAAAATCAATAAATGGAAACTAATGATTTTGTTTTCATTGATGAGGCGATTAGTTGATTTATTGCTTTTGAGAAACAATAATTTATTGCCTAGAAGAGTTCGCTTGTCTTGTTTCAGTGTCTCTGTGGGTCTCAGTGGTCTCTGTGGGACTCTGTGGGTCTCTGTGGGTCTCTGTGGGTCTCTGTGGGTCTCTGTGGGTCTCTGTGGGTCTCTGTGGGTCTCTGTGGGTCTCTGTGGGTCTCTGTGGGTCTCTGTGGGTCTCTGTGGGTCTCTGTGGGACTCTGTGGGTCTCTGTGGGACTGTTCCACCCCGTGTTGTGTCGCTGTTTGCGCCTGCTGTTAACATGCAGCTCCACATGCGGCCGTCTCCAGTGGATGGCCCACATTAACATGCATCTCTGGTGTCCACTTGTGAAGGTTCCTACCTTTCTACTCTAAATGCAAATAAACACAACAGCCAGGCAGCTGTTAGAGGCGACGGGTCGGGTGGGGGGGGCGCTTGTTCTCAGCGTATTACGTGGCGTTCCCCGGACGGCGATCGGCATTCCTGATGGCGTTCTGGGAACACCTGAGTGCCGCTGATAGCAGGATTTTGACAAATATTTCTGTGGCTGTTATTTGAAACATGTCATCTGGGGGAAAGGTGTAAACAAAGCATGAGTCCATGAACTGATTGATTTCAGAGCTCCCTGTGAGCGGATGTGAGCCGACTGGAGAAAATGAGCTTTTTGAACTGAGTTTCTTTCTGAGCAGTTTCTGCGCTGGGAAGAAAAACCGGCAGCAACGTTAAAATTCACCTGGACAAATCAACCTTTAATGTGTCTTAATGGGATTTTAAGGCTGATTTTATGCTTCATTGAACACAGAAAACATGTTCATTACCTTCAGGAAGTGAGATTTCAGTTGGCTCCTTTAGGGCCTCTGTCGCTTTAAATCCAATAAGCTGCTGCTGGCCACGCCCCCGAACTCAACGTCTACACTCACATCAAAATGGCTGAAAACAGATGCGCTGTTATGCAATCGTACGTCTTTGAAAAGCAGAAGTGGAAGCTCCTGCACAACCAACAACAATCCAGCAACACACTCATCTTTTCCAGCAGCCATTGTACAGCACAGAGCAGTAGAACCAGCTGACCAAACATGCTGGAGATCAGATTCGGTTGCTAGGTAACAGGCAGACAGAACTATGACCCAGATTGGATAGAAAACATCTGTGTTTTCAAATCTTTTCACAGAAATTCATCTGAGTTTATGTCTGGACTTTGACTAGGCCACCCTGATGCATGAACCTGTTTTGAGCTGTAACTCTGTTTCCGGTTCCTGCTGGATTCTTCCCATCCAATAAATTGAATAAAATGTTGTTTATAAATAAATGAAATCTTATTTTGATAAAATCTCCAGCGGTTCTGTAATGCGGAGGGCAGAGCGCCGCATGCCGAGCCGCCATGATTGTTATGTTCGAGTAAATAGTTTGAATGTGATGAATACTGGCTGCCAAACATCAGAGCTGCTCTTCCAGAGGAAAATGACACCTGAGTGAGTGGAGATAATTTTAGTCTCTTCCTCTCTGTCATTACTGGAAATCATCCTTTTTAGTCGCAGCGCAGATCCAAACCAGACTTCTGTGTTTCCCTCTTACGCTTCCAGTCGTTTCTGCAACCTTTAAAGTTTTCTTTGTTTCTCTGAGTTTTCTGTAATAATATTTTTACTGAGCTTTATTTGCTCAAATGAGGAAAATAATCTGTTCTCTTAGGTCCACACTTGTACATTTGATTTTTTTTTTTTTTTCCAAGGTTCACACTCAGCTTTTATTGGGAACAAAGATAAAACTACTTGACAGCTGTGTCAAGTAGAACAGAAACCAGAACAGTTCTGGTTTCTGTTCTGGTTCCTGTTCTGGTTCTGGTTCCTGTTCTGGTTCCTGTTCTGATTCCTGTTCTGATTCTGGTTCCTGTTCTGGTTCCTGTTCTGATTCTGGTTCCTGTTCTGGTTCCTTCTGGTTCCTGTTCTGGTTCCTGTTCTGGTTCTGGTTCCTGTTCTAGTTTTTAGGGAAGCGCTCGGAGCCGCAGCCTGAGATCAGTCATCCTCCCAGCAGGCCTCCGATTCTCCGCCGCATCGACTCCTAATCGGTTCTGCAAACAAAAACAGGCAAATATGACTTTAACTTTAATATCTGTTTAAACTGAGAGACTTTAAAATGTTTGCAGCAGGAAAACTTTCAGTAATTCATCCTGGATTTGATTTCTGGCTTGAATAATTAAGCAGAAACCAGTTTGTTGTTTCCGACGCCACAGCGGAGCGGCGGCTGATGAGCGTTCCCACCGGTGAGCCGCGACGCCGTCACTCTGACTGCCGCTGGCCCACTTTTCCCAGAATCCCCGGCAAACCGCAGCTGGAGGAGTTTTCACTAATTTGATGGAGGGAGGAGGAAGAGTCGGGTTCAGGGACTGGATCAGAACCCCCAGAGCTCAGAGCGCCACGTCTCTCCAAACTTCTTCCACGGTGATGAATGACGCCGCCGCTGCTTTCCCAAGGCATCATGGGAAATCACTCCACAGAGACTCTGAGCGGTTTTACCCTCGCTGTGAGGAAAACCAATGCTGCCAAAATGGATCTGTTCTCTTTGCTCGTCTAATCAGCTTTCAGAGCAATCAGCGCGTTTTCTGCTGCGTTTGCTTTCCGTTGCTATGAAGATGTCAGAGAAACGTCTGGAGACGCGGCAGAAACGCGGCAGAAACGCGGCAGAAACGCGGCGCTGCGTTTGTGGGCGGAGGCTGCAGAGATTAATGGTGCCGGGAAGGAAAGTGACAGAAAGAGAAATGAGGTGCAGGGAAGATAGAGAGGACACAGAAACTGTTTGTGTTGTGAGTGAAGCAAAGGAGTCGAGAAACAGATTCACCCCGAGAAGAACCGCACGAAAAAACGCTTCTCCACAGCTTTACGCCAACACAATGACCAAAAAATACAACTAAACGCTCATACAGAGGTAAAAGCCTGGTTCTGTTTGTTTCTGAGCAGTCAGAACTTTGACTAGGCCATTCAGACAAAACAGTGGCAGGTGGTTGAGTTCTTGGTGTTTTTGGTTAAATCTGGTTTCAGTCAAATTCAGCTTTCATTATTTTTACCTTCCTAAAATAACGGATGAAGTTATTTTGGGCCAAATGTAATTTTTCTTTTTACTAAAGATGTTTTTTCTTTTTTAGTTCAGTTTCATTGGATAAAGCCATATTTTCCTGTCGTGAACTTTGACCTTTGGCCTGTTAACCGAGCCTCTGATATCTTTGCTGATTTATCAGCTCTACATGTTTGACCTGCTGAGTCACTTTTAGCTGATTCTACATTTTGTAGATGAAGTGAAATCAAAGAAACATTCAGTCGTTCTCCTTCATTTAGCTCAGACACTGAGAGAAAAAGTCATTTCTGACTCCATGTGCAACAGGCTCCCGAATTTTACCAGGTATTTTTGTCTCGACTTCAAAACTAACTAATGTTGATTAAAGTGACTCATTTCCTGTTTTTAAATGACTTAGTTTCATACTTGTAATGTTCGCAGGTTTTGTAGCTGTAGGTGTTTTTAACCTTTAAGTTGTTTATTTTGATGTAATTATGAAAAACTCAAAGTGTCGTTTGTGACTCATCAGTCAGCAAAGCGGCAGAGAAACAGTCGTTATTATTCTGAATGTTTCTGCTGGAAAACCTTTTGATAAACTGAGTTTAATGGAGGACAGGAAGATGGAGGGCAAAACACAGAATATCATAATTCATTTTCTGATAACATGCATGAGACAAGGTTGCCATGGTAATTACTTTACACCACTGGGAGGATAATACATACATTTTTTATTATTAATATTTCTGGAAAAAGCTGAAATGGTAAAGCAGCTCTGCGTTGCTGTAACTACATAATAGATCAGCTGCGTTGTGCATTATTGAGCCGCGTTGGAGTCGGACGTTTGAAGCCGAGTGAGATGTTCGCATTGTGCGCGGCGCATTAGTGGGGTTGCAGTTCAGACAGCCGTGATGCACTGGCAGCTTTTATTGATCTCAGCGGGACGAGAAGAACCACAGAGATCAGCGTCTGACAGCAGGACGGATCTGCTGCAGCTGCCCTGCAGACACGGACCACATTTATTCAGATCTATTCAAAACACAGGTTTTACAGTGTAATGTCAGGCCCTGATCTTATTGCTGCAGTGATGCTGGAAACTCGGTGAGTCGAGTTGCTCCAGGCTGGAGTGTTTACAGTTACCATGAATGCTAACGGACTCTGATGGCGTCCATGTTTCCAGGAGCAATAATGCTAACGCTCACTAATTGTGTTAGAGACAAAACCTGAAATTGCATAAAATTGCAGTTTGACATTTTGAAAGTAAATTTACTTCATAGAAACAAGACATTTAAAAAAAAACTTGTTTTTGATTAAAAAATAGTTTTTTGGCTTATTGAAATTGGCTTATTTTGTAATGTTACAATGGAAACACTTGATCAAAAAAGGATGTTACTACTGGCGGAGACACAAAAGAAGACAATGACAGGAAGTGGAGGATGACGCTGCATGTTTTTAATGACTTGTCATGTTTACAGATTTATTCATGTGTGATTTTAATTGAAACACAGCAATTATGAAACTGTTTAGTTTTTTTGTTTAGTTTTGTGCAGATTTGCAGCCAGAAGAACATCAATGCAACAACCTGCTAAAAGATGCAGGTATGTCCTAATTAAAACCCTGCGGCCACAACACTTTACTGCAGAAACTCAAAATATCAGTACTAAAGTATTTTGTACTGACCCCTGACCTCTAGAGCAATTTGTATGTGTTCCGATCCAGAACCAGTTAGTAATGGACCCAGTTAGTAATGGAACCAGTTAGTAATGGACCCAGTTAGTAATGGACCCAGTGACCCGGCTCAGGCCGGTTTGATGTTTGGACTCTGGTTGCTTTCGTCACAAATCTCCTGCTGACGTTTCGCTGCTTGTGAAACGTTTTGTTTGGATTATTTCTCCTCTCACCAACAAACCGATGATTTGACGTTCCTCCCGTCTTCTGTCCTCTTTCTTCTCCTCCTCTGCCGTTTCCCTCGTTCCTCTTCTGTCGTTTCCTTATTCCTCCTAATCCGACTTTGTTTCTGCTTCATTTCAATATGAATGAAAGCTGAGCTGATTTTCTTCGTGTCGAGACACATCCAGGATTCATTTGCAATTTTAATTCAATTTCTGCTTGACTTTGCTCACATTTAGACACCAAAGATGCTTTTATTTCTCTGTTTTTAAAAGCATTTCTACTGGTGAGGTGGTTTAATGTAAATCAGGATAATACTCTCACAGGTTCAAACACTTTTACTGAACTTTGTTTACGTCTCAGAGGATTTGTCTGAGTTTGTAGCTTCAGCATATTCTCACAAAGCTCATAATCTGCACTGGGATTATCACTAAAAATGAGTTTAAACTGAAGAGCCTTTGCAGGTAAACCTGATGTGACCTTATGAATGTTTAACTCTTTACTCTCTGATGATTTAGGATTTTATTTTAAGATCACAAAGGTCAAAATATCACCAAATTACCGGAATATTGTCCAATTTATTTAATATCGTTTCTGGATGTAAAATAATCAAATCCAAGCAATAAATTGACTCTTTGCTTATCATGCATTTATGTTAATCTGTTTCTACGATGGAGGAAATTTCTACCAACTAATCTCAGAATATTTCTGAGAAAAAATGAGAACAAAATTTGTAAGAAAAAAATTTCATGATTTTGAGATAAAGCTGAGAAATTTTCAAGAAAAAAAAACATTTTTGAGTTTGAACTTGGAAATTTCATGTTTTGAAAGTTTGATATTTGCTAGAAAAAAACCTGAAATTATTAGATTGATTTCAGAAATGTATGAGAAAAAAACATTTAAGTTCCAAACTCAGAAATATTCATGTTTTTCTCTGAGGTTAATTTCAGAAATAACAAATCTCCAATTTAATCTCAAAATTTCACATATTTCTTAGAACATTTTCAACTTTTCAAACTCTGAAGTTTGAGTTTTTTCTAGAAAGCTGAATATAAATGTAAAAGTTTTTTGGTGTGATGTTTAATTGTCTGAAACATCACACCAAAAATATCATATAATACCCTAACCCTAAAATTATAATTTAATAATAATTAATTGAATTTAAATTCTAATCTAATTTTCCTCTGGGATTAGCAAAGCATTTCTGAATTTGGATTTAATTTCTGACTCAAACGAAAGGAATAATGTGACTTAGTGCTAGTTTTTGTTCTCCGCTCCCATCCATCTTCACTCTTCTCTCTCTAAAGTCTGAGTAGAAAATGTTTGCAAAATCTCCAGTGATTCATTTCAGCTGCATAAAGTCATAAATATATTTTCCTCTCCTGTCTGTCGGTGGAGAATCGTTTTAAACGTCGCGGCTCGACAGCATCGCTGCCTTCTGGGTCCTTCAGCTCACAATCAGCTGACCTTCATATTTCCTGTTTCATTTTGGTCGTTATTGTTGCAATAAGTGCTGATGTGTGTGATTGTTGACACTCACAGAAATATGGAACAAACTGCAACATTTAGCAGCCAAATTCAGGACGATTCAGTGTTTTACGGGTCGGTGGCACCGAAGCACATATTGACTCATCTACTGAATGTATACTGTGTTTTATAGAAAGGTGATTTAAACCACATCCTGCTAATTTTAGCAGCTTTTAAATGACAGATTTATTGATTCTTTATTGATTCTGTATCTGATCTGCTGGAATCTCTGTGATGTCAGACTCATGTTAGCTGAACCATATGGTCTTTAATCACTTCGCTGACCTTTAATTAGTTGCAGAGAATAGTGCTGACTGAGGAGGTGGTAATTAATGAGCATTCAATAATCATCAATTTATTCACAGCCAATCAGGACGGAGGCTGACGAGACGAGAAGAAGCTCAGAGGAAAATGGAAATGTTGAGAGGAGAGTGGTTGTTTCATAGGGACACGCTAAGAAAACAGAAAGGTGTGTGTGTGTGTGTGTGTGTGTGTGTGTGTAGTAATTATATCAGCAGTCATGGTTGATGGATGATTGAGGTTGTATCTGCAGCCTGAGGCCTCGAACGCGACCAGGACTATTAATCTGACATCATGCAGCGTCTGTGCAGGAAATGCTGCTGAAGGTTCGAGCTCATCTACGAGTTTTAAGAGAAAAAGTTTCAATGTCAAACCAACTTTAATGCATGAAAGCGACAGAAACTGTCGTCTGCAGCTTATTTAAGATAATCACACGTCTGAACAGATGTTCAGCTCTGAAGCTGCTGCTGCTGCAAATGAAATGGAAGAAACATTTCACACCTTCACTGTTTAACAGACGGCAGAAACTGCAGCTGCAACTCAGGTTACTAACCTGCAGCAAACGTTGCACATGTATGTGCAGCAAACGTTGCACATGTATGTGCAGCAAACGTTGCACATGTATGTGCAGCAAACGTTTCTTGGACGATCTGACAAAATCATTTCAGCGTCAAGTTGAACAGCTAAAAGAACCGGTCCGCTGGTTTGGTCCGGTCCAAATGGGACTTTTTTCTGAGTAGTAAACACAGCCATGCAGGTGAACGTTATATTGACGGGACGGAGATCAGCAAACTTCGGGCCGGTTCCGGTCCAATCAGAACCTGCAGCTGTAGCGTTTTTATCACAGCGGCCCATGAAATATTTCATGCTGTTCAGATCGAAGCTGCTCTCTGGTCTCCAGTTTGTCTGGAAGGTCCGGTTCGTTTGGACCGGTGTGAATTCTGGTCTCTGTTCGGTCGAAGTGGTGCAGTTTGGATGCACATGTGAACGCCAAGGAAGTGGACTACAGAGCAGGGCATTCTGGGTAATGCTACCAAAACAAACATGCTAGCCTGATGCTAGCAGGAGAAACGCTCATTATCGTTCAGCAAAGACAAAGAGAAATCAGACGCCACTCCATGTGCTCTCTGTGTCTTCGTTGGTTTGTGTGTCGTTTCCTCCAGTGGTTCCTGGTGCAGCGCCCCCACAGGCCAGGAGGGGAACAGGGTTTTAAAGGGTTTGTTTGGTTTGACTCGGTGAAATGAGAAAGAACCACAGCAGCAGCTGGAGATGATCAAATGTTTTGATCCCAAATGAAACCGAATCGACCAAACTGTGAAAACACCTTTAATCTGCTCCCAGTTTGCAGAAGGAAACAAACTGGACTCAGTTCCACCTGGAAAGATTCAGTTTCCCTCAGAACAAACTGCAGTTTCAGCCCACATACTAACTGGTTAAAGTTGGTGTGTTGCACTAGAACCAAATGTTGCAGATCGTTTTATTGCATATAAGCAGCTTGTGAGCTGCTGAAGTTCTTGCTTTAACATTGACGACGCGTTCGAAGCGTCTCATTAAATATACATCACCACGTCAACGTGCAACCTGCCAGTCTGCTCTGGTGTGAGAAGATCTAAAAGCCACTAAAGTGTCACCTTCTGCATGCTCCAGTTTGCATGAATTCCTTGAATGCAACACCTTTCTTCTTTGTCTCTAATAAGCAGTTTCAATCTCTCGCTGTACTGTAATGAAATGTTGGTGAGACGGAGAACGAGAGCCTCTATTCTCCGGCTGTCACACTGCAGTAGGCCTCAGTCGGAGTGTGTGTGTGTGTGTGTGCGTGTGTGTGCGTGTGTGCGTGTGTGCGTGCGTGTGTGTGTGTGTGTGTCAGATATTAGCATATCAATGGAGCTCACCTCCTTCCACCCACTCCTCCTCCGTCTCTGTAATTGTGGCTGATAATCATACGAGCTCTCTTATCAACACGCGCTCTCAGACATGCGCGGGGAACAAAACAAATTGAGTCGCTTCAGTAGAAGGAGACGTCTGAGAGGAGGAAGGCTGCAGGGTGATAAACAGACCAGCAGACACGGCGCGCCTTTCCTCCTCCAGAAAAATCCTGAAATGAAATTCAGAAGCAGGGAAGTGAAGTTTGTGCCTCCCGCTGCTGAACTTTGCTTTGTTTGCTTCACTGCAGCTGTAATTAAGGAGCAGCTTCTCCAACGGCGCCGATGCCGCCCTGGGTAGCCGCCTGTGGGCCTTCAGAACCGGAACCACTTACAGTCGGCAGCAGGGAAACTTTCATTTCTCTCTGCCTCCGACATCACAATCCTGCCTCAGAGCCACGTTAAATGCTCTGATTGAAGGCGGGAGAACACGGCTGCCATGGGAACTGAGATAAGAGAACCAGGATCAGGGGTCATGTGGTCAGGGGTCATGTGATCAGGGGTCATGTGATCAGGGGTCATGTGATCAGGGGTCATGTGATCAGGGGTCATGTGGTCAGGGATCATGTGATCGGCGTCGTTTGACGTCAGCATTAAGGTTTGAAACCAACTCAAATAGCCGTAGATTTATTGATCTACGGAGCAACAATGCTGCCAGTGTTTCCTGGTGTAGATTTCTGGATGAGTTTAATTAAATATGAAACAATGGCCCCCTGCTGTGCTGCAGCAGATATTTAACCTGTTATTGTTGTGAATCTCTTCATCATCCCCACAGCCTGAGTTTCTCTGTACGGTTCATCAGTTCATCAGAAGGTGCAGCTGCATTTCTGTCAGTCCAGAGCTTATAGATTTTGAAATGTTTGAACTTTTTGCCTCAAATAAACGAAAAATCTCAAATATTCTTTGACAGTTTTTCTACTCCAACCGACTTTTAAAGAAATCTCGAGGCGTGAAGCTTTTTCATATCTCTGACTTTTTCTATTTAGGATTTAATGACATTTTTGGACCTTTTCGGTTTTACAGTGTAATCCAACTGTTACTATAGCAACGGATGCTGCTGTTTGTTCACATTTTACTCTACAGAAATAACTCATGCATCAAAACGTCGCCACTGATGTTCTGCTTTACGGAAATATCTAACGGCAACTTGAGCCAAATCTGATCTGTAGTTTAAATCCTCTGAGTCTCTCAGTTCAGCGATTCTTTGATTCCAGTCACAGTTTTTAACTGAGGGGAGTTTATAGATGATAAACATCATGTTACTCAGTTTCCCCTTCAGCTCATTGGTTTCTCTCAATTTTTCTAGTTACTTTTACTTTTTGTTTTGTTCAAACAACAAAACAAACATTTTCCCCAAGTTGGAAATGACAGAAAACCAGCTGAGGTGAAAACCTGCAGAGCAGATGTTAGAAAACCTGAGTCACTTTGACCTGAACGTAGAAACGGGACCAAAATGACCTCCGACATTAAAACATGAAGTTTATAGAAAAGCTTCTTGTTAAACGATCAAAACCATAAAGAATAAAACTCGTCGGAACCAGAACTTTCACTCCCGCATCACTTCCTGTTGTAGTGAAATCCTCTGACATCAGAGCCACAAAACATGCAGATCACGCGATTATTTTCTCCAGCTTCCCCTGGAAAACAGATTTTCCCGGGCCAGATCCGTATCGCCGTCGCTGTGATTTTAAATTGAGCGGCGCTGAAAGAGTGACGGCACTTTCATGTGTTTCCAGCTGATATCCGCGTTGCGTCTGCCGAGGTTCAGGCTGATAAGAGGAGAAGAAGCTCCTTAATAGAACCAGATGACACGCCTGATACCGGCAGCATGTGGGAGGCAGACAGATACAGATCTGTCTCACACACAGAGACCCGTAATTATTTACCCGGCTGGTAGCAGAACCCGGGCAGAACAAGGAAACCAGCTGGGCCTTTTGGGTCTGTTGGCGTCTGCAAAGAACGACCTTCAGCGTGGAAACAGTTCGATTTCAATCCGAACGTCGTGAAAAGGTCCAAACGTCGTACCGTTCAGGACGGAGACGGTTCTGGTCCGGAATGAGCAGGTGGATCTGCTGATGGACCTGCTGAGGCGCCGCCATCATCGCGTCCTGCTCCGACGTCGTTCCTCCAGGATTTATTATTCCTGCTGGTTTCTCTGTCGGCTCCACAACCAAAAACTCTGAATTGTGACGTTTCCATCAGAGGAACCAAATCATATCTGATGCTTTTTAAAGCGTTTTCTCTGCTGAGCTTCATCAAAGAAAAGTTTGAAGTATATTAAAAAATAGATGGATGATTTTTCCCATCTGTTACAATAAATGTCAGTGTGACATATTTAACAACATATTTCTGGTTTGCATCATAAATACATGTTTTCTGTATTTCAGGAGGCTTTTCGCCTGCAGCCTCTCCGTTCAGTTCAGTCACTTCAATACCTGATCAAACACAAACTCTTAACAGTTTTTCTATTGTTAACATCGAAGGCCAAGATCAAGGAAAGAAAAGGATTTTAGTTTGAAGATCATGCAGAAAACTGTCACAATAATTGCGGCACTAGTTCAAAATGAATTTCTTTTACATCATCTGTGCATTAATTCATTCGTCTTTCTCATGGTTTAATCGTTGACCTGCAGCAGCAGCAGCAGCAGCAGCAGCAGCAGCAGCAGCAGCAGCTTTATTAGCATCACAATGCTACATTCTGGCCTCCGACTGGCTGTAAACTTCCTGCCACTTCCACTGCTGGACGTTTTAATTTGCAGCAGGCGGCTGAGTTAATGGAGAAACACTTTTCTGTGACGCTCCTGCAGTTTCTCTGTAATGTTTTGGTTCCTCCTGGTTCCCATCGCCGCCTCAAAGAGCACAGCGAGGGTAATGGAGGTCACCGGCGCCGGCGCTCATTTATCTTCCACTTTATCACCTGCTCCACTTAACCTGCTCAGCTCCTCCTTTAGTCTTTTTCATTTGTTTCTCCCCATTTTTTAGGCTGCGATGGATTTTATTTTATCTTCTATCCTCCCCTGCAGTCGGGTTTGGACCCGAAGAGGCCCGGCTCAGACGGTATACATTAAACATCCAGAATGAAGACGAGATCAAAGCGAGACAAACCCGCAGAGCAACACCAGATAAAAGCAGGAGATGGAAACAGCGAATCCTGCAGGAAAAGCCGCTTTGAGTCCCGCGTTAGGAGAACTCCACGTCAACAAGCATGTAAATGTGGTTCCGAGATCCAAACCGACGGGTTCTGGGTCAGATGTTCTCAAGTTAATTTGAATAAACACTAAAAACATGAAGCTTTTGTTGATATCAGTGCTAAGACTCAATTAAAGGTTTTAAACATTTCATTGCAAGTTTTGTAACTAATTAGTCACATTTTCATCAAACTATATTGAGAAAACATTTATAATTGATAAACTTTTTTCTGCTAAAGTATTGAATAAATACAGCAACACAAATATTTATTGTGTATAATCTGTTATTCCACCATTGGATTGGAGAAAATAGTTTGATGAATTATTCATTCACTTCTGTAAAAGTGTGGATGCTAACGTTAGCGTTAGCATCAGGGTTAGCATTGAGATTAGCTCCTTTTAGCACAACAAGACTTTTCCAGTTGTTTTGTTTTTTGAAGCAGAAATTAACCGAGAAGCAGAAGCAGCTTGTGCATCAGATTTACAGTCGTACCAGAAACGCAAAATAAAGGTTCCTGTTGGAAATAACAGAGCAATTAATTGTGTTATAATTTTTAGCACATTAGTATCTAATTAATTCATCACATTAAAGTCCAGGCTTCATACGAGGTTTATCGGTGCAGGTCTTATCGGCTGCTGTCCTGGACGGCTCTGCAGAGACGGGTTTGGGTTTTAGACCCGGATCATGTCTGCATGTTCAGACTTAACAAGTCGCCTCATGTCTGATAAAAACATTTTAGACAATTAAAATCCGTTTCAGCCAAAGTCAGAAGCAGCAAGTCGGGTTTCTTAAAGGTTGATAATTGGCAAGAAATTGGTGCATTCCTACTTCATGCTTCAACAGACCTTGATATTTATGAAAAACTTTAAGAACTAAACAATAAAGGAATTCCTTGCATCGTTGCTGCCGTTTTATTTTGGAAATCCGGTGCAGTTGAACGCAACTTCCTCCTTCATGAAATGGAAACATAAGTGTTGTCAGAGTTGAGTGGTTGGAGGATTTCTCGGCGTTCTGGTCCACTTCCTGCTTGTGGTCCGCTTGGTGTTCACACTGAAGCGCCCCAGTGGTTCCGACTCGCCGTCAGCTGAACTGAGCCTGAGGTTTGCAGGCGGACCAGAGTTTGATGAGGCGATCAGACTTTCTAAACAAACGGATTAAATGGGACTGAATGGCTGCTGCGAAGGCAGCCTTAGTGTTGCTAACGCTAACACTTTGTGTTGCCGTATTGTTCTGAAATCCCAATAAACACATTAAAGTTGAAGGAAGGTTAGAGTTTAATGAAGCAGACCTTTTATCTGATCCTTCGCCAACATTTCAGTTGAATAATGGATGATTGCAGCAGTAAAACTAAACAGAGAACCAATAAAACATGTTTTTCTTGTATTAGATGATTTTTATCTCACTGCATTATGAAAAATGAGCTCAATAAGTAAACAGCTGAGAATCTAATTTACCTGGATCCATTTTTTGTGCGGTTGTATTGAATCCCTTTGGCTCAGGCGGAGCGCTGAAAGGTTAATGCTGTTTCTCTAAAAGCCCTTTTTCTCCTGCTCTCCATTCGGTGTTGATGCCTCGTTATTCCGCCTCCCGACTCTCTGCAGGTGCAAACAGCTTTTAGAAATAAAGAGCCGTAATATAAGTAAAGTGCTTCGCCATTGTTGCACTTATTACAGAGGAGAAAGTGACGCTTGGCAGCGAAGCGTCCAGCCGTGGCGAGCCGCAGTAACTGGGATTTTAAAATGCCACGGCGTGGTGGGCGTGGCCTAGTCAAAGGAAGAGCTGCGCTGTGTTGTTTGGAGTCTCATAGTTTTCACACTTGGTGCTAATGATGATTTGATGACAAACTTTTGTTTTTCTTTCAAAGGTTATAAATGTTTATGTTCAGAGAATTTTACCAAAATGATCAGAAAAACCGAGTTTATGCAGAATGTGACTTTAATTCACCTCTGGAGACCAACGAGCTTCCAGCCTGCATCCAACGCATCCAACGCATCCAACCATCCATCCATCCATCCATCCAACCACCAACGCATCCAATGCATCCAACCATCCAACGCATCCAACCATCGCATCCATCCATCCATCCATCCATTGATCCATCCATCCATCCCAGACTCTGTTGGTACCAGATGTTCCTGTTCTTCTCTCTAACATTTAGTCCAGTCATGTTGCTAAAGGTTTTTTCCGTCCTAATCTCCTCCCTCTCCGTCTCGCTTTAAGAGTCCAACTTAACGAAATCCCTCCACTAAACTTTACATTTGACACAATGCAGTGAGGCGAGCAGCTTTGTGCTGGTCACTTCCAGTCCAAGGCTCTGAAATTGGATTTCCAAACAGACTCTTTGCTGCAGAGGAAACATATTTGTGAGGTCGAGTTGAGCGGCGTCATGCGACGCTGCATGAAGCTCTTTGCGTTTGGTGAAGTTCGATGGTTTGGAGGGTTGAGGACATAATTGTGTCTAATTACTGTATTCACAGCTTTCAAAAACATCATTTCTGGCTAAATGTGCAGCTGATTTGGTTTATTTGGTTCGTGTCGTTTCAGCCTCAGATCGTCTCAGCACGTCGACTTCTTCAGAAATCATAATTCATGACACACACAGTAACAAAAACACAGCGATGAGTGGAGGAAAATAAATCATGAGAAAGGAAGACAGACGTACAGTCAGACAGTTCGGCTCTGTGGCTGTTTTCTCCCTGCTCTTGTTTTCCTGTCACTCGTCCGGCGCCTCCATTACTCACTCTGGGAATGTGATGTTTAAATTGCTGTATATTTTCCCCTTGGCAACACCGATCCTTCACGGCCGTGATTTACAGCCAGGCCACGTACTTCACACAATGTGTTTGAGGAACGTTTCTCTGAGCTTTCAGGCTTTCTCACGTTGAATCATAGAGAGCAGGAGGTCCAGGGAGCACGGAGGTCAAGGTTCGGCTGGGAAACTGTAAATATAATCATGAAACTGAGGCTGATCTTCAGGTATGGAGAAAACTTGATAAAGAGCCTTCCAGCTCTGCTCTCCAGCCTGAAGCGGCTTCTTGCATTCGGTATTAGAGCAAATGCTTTGACTAGGCCACCAGTTCCAGTGTTAAACGTTCATTAGGACTTAAAGTTTATTGATTTTCCCATAATAGTTCAGTGAGGCGAATCCCACAGCATCCTGCTGCCACTGCCATGTTTCACTGATGTGATTAGCAGGGCAGTTTGTTTGGGCATAAAGTTTCATTTATGTTGACAACATAACTAAAAGCACAATAAATGATAAACCATGCAATAAATAACACATCTCTCTCTCTCTCAATGTGTTTATGTGTTTTATTCAAAATGTTGTTTTTTCTGTGAACTTTTAAGAGAACAGACAGAAGCAGAAACATTTTCTCACTGTTATACAGTTACTGATAAAACAGAAGCTTCTTTATTTGAACCTTAAACTCTCAGTCTGGATTTAAACATGTTTTTACTTCCTGCTGCCGTCTAACTTGAAAGCTAAAGGTTGTTAGAAGAGGAGAAGGAAGAAGGGAAATGTTTTCTCACCTGCAGAAAGACATTAAAAATTAAAGAACAGAGACTGACGCACCAATCATCCTGACACACCTGTTTTACTTCCTGTCCGTCTGGAACAAAGAAATAAAAACAACTCAGTTTAATGTTTAAAGCTGCTGCAGAATAAAGGCCTGTGAAGCAGAACCGTCTATCAGCTGTTTGATGCTCAAAGGATCTGAGCATCTTCTCCTCTTTGCTCCTCCATCCATCCTCTCTAATCACAGCCTGGCAGCCTGCTGGCTGTGTGTTCGTGTGTGGAGGCATGAAGCATTAAAACAGACACAGGAAGTCGATTCAAACAGTAGAAGAAGAGTGGAAAGTATTATGAACGGAGGCTGTAAAGAGGTTTTATAGGCCTGAAGACAAAGGAACAGCTGCAGCTGATGGGAGATGTTTGTTTACTGGCGTCCAGATGTTCCCAGTTTGTCCCATTTATTCACGAATGCATGAAGAAAAGCTTAGAGTCACTAATTTCTCCAAACTTCAAGAGATCTTCGAGTTAACTCAAGGACACAGAGCTAAAATATTATCGTTTATCACGATAAACGATAATATTGTTAAGTTATTTAATGCTACTGGCATAATAATGCAAGAAAACATTTTCAAAAATCAACAAACTTTAAATTCTAACAAACATGTAAAACTGGAACTTAAAATATCCAAAATAAATGAAGCAAACAACAGAAACAACAAATAAAATGAATTATAAAGAAAAACTCCAGAATGAAGATTTATCATCTGAGAGAAAAACAATAAATTATCCAAATGGAAATTATTGAGCTCATTTAAATTTATTATGCAATTAATTGATTAATTGATTTATTGTGACTCAGACATGCATGACTGAGCTTCATGTGACGCCCGGCAGCTTTCTGATGAATAACAGCAGCAATGAAACGATTAATCAAATTAATCAAGCAATAATTGAACTATCAGCTAATTCAGCATTGTTCACTTCAGTAAAATAAAAAAGAATTAAACAATTAAACCAAACACGTACAAAATCATAAACATTTTGTATGAAAGACTAAAAAAAGTAACTTTATGTTGATCAGTTGTTGCTTTTAACTTTGCAGCTGTTTGCATTTTTCATCCAAACTCGACTGTTAGAACAGGAATCCTAAACGTTCCTGCTATAAAATATTCTTGTTTTCTCTTTGACAAAAACCTTCGTTGGTTCATAGATTGGTTGCCAACGGCGATGATCTCTCGTAGAAAAGCATTTGACCTGCATGATTCATGTTCAGAGGCTTAAATTCTCAGATTCAGCAGCTTTTGTCTTTTCAGAAAACAATTTGCAATCAGCTCAGGCTGCAGGTTCCAGGCAACAAACACGGAGACGACCAGAGAAATCCCGGCTGAATCCGAGCTTCCCACTTTGCTGGAAACCTCGCAGTTTCAGTAAATCTTGGCCATCGGGATAAAAGTCAGAGAGCCAAAATGCAAATGAAACGGCTGGAGGCGATTGTTTGTTCCAGCCTCCTTCCAACTGTTGAACCCTGAAGATTAGCGCCGTGCTCCGCATCGCAGCGTTTACGCTCCGGCCTGCTGGCGGTGCCAAGCGCTTCGCCTCTTCCTGTTTTTATTGTTTCTTTTAAGGCTTTGTCTGAAGCAGGAGGTGGAAAAAAGTGTTCACATCATATTTAGTTTTAAAAGGCGGAGAGGTATGCACAGACTGCGTCCTCTTCCAAGGACATAAAACACAAACAGTCCAGATTTTCTCCTGAAATGTTTGTTTATTCTCGTCTCGTTCCAACAATCCCAAAGATAAATGTTACATCATCACTTTTACAATGTCTAAATAAATCTTTACGCCGCAGAAAACTTGTAATCTGAACACAGAAAGCAGCGTTTTCCTCATCCAACATGGCGTCGCTTGTGCCGCAGGGTGAAGCTGATTGGCTGACAGCTGATTGGCTGACAGCTGATTGGCTGACAGCTGATTGGCTGACAGCTGATTGGCTGACAGCTGATTATCGGCTGAGGCTCCAGCGGCGGAACCGATTGGTTTGCTGAGGGGAAATGGAAACGTGATCGGTTCCGTTCAAAATACAAACGAGGGTTTAAGAGGAAAACAGCTTTTCTGGTCTGGAAGGCAGAAGTTTGGTCATTTCTGGACTCGGATCGTGTTTTTGGAGAACATCAGCGGCGCTGAAGGAAATGCAAAGATACTCAGGATGAAATTCGGGTTTATTTCCTAGCACTGCGTTGTAGCACATGCTGTCATTGCCCAATGTGGGGATCAACATGACGGATGTTAGTGCTTTAGTGTTAGCTTCTGCTAAACACCATGCTATAGTGGTTTAGCAATAGCCGAGTGCTGCATGTTGACAGAAACATTTTAATGTTTTATTGTTGAATAATAATGCATATTTCTATGTTTTACGGTTTTGTTTGCTGTTGGATGTTAAAATGTCCTCAGGATAAAGCACCGATCCAGCTGCATGTCTGTAGCTATTTAGCTATGCAGTTAGCTGCCGCTTGCTATATAGCTATGCAGCTAGTTATGTTTTGTCAAGCTAGATATCCAACTCTCTATGCTAACTAACCCTCTAGCTATATGTCTAGCTAGTTATCTAGCTATTTAACTAATAGAAACCAAGCTACTGACCATGTAGTTAGCCACCTAGCTACATGGTACACCAAGCTATAGATATGTAACTATCTACAGCTGAGATAGTTAAATAAATAGCTGTAACAGCTAGCTATTAATTAGCCAGAAAAAGAGATGGACAAGCAGACGTTTAGGAAACAATCAAAATTTCCAGACGACCAAACCAGAACTCCAGTCAGAGCTTTACTGTTAATAAGATTTCAAAAACACAGAGTCTGGAGGAACGTCCGGCGCCCAGGAACCTGAGGAACGTCCCGGCGCCCAGGAACCTGAGGAACGTCCGGCCCCTATAAACCTGAGGAACGTCCGGCCCCAGGAACCTGAGGAACGTCCGGCCCCTATGAACCTGAGGAACGTCCGGCCCCTATGAACCTGAGGAACGTCTGGCCCCTATGAACCTGAGGAACGTCTGGCCCCTATGAACCTGAGGAACGTCTGGCCCCTATGAACCTGAGGAACGTCTGGCCCCTATAAACCTGAGGAACGTCTGGCCCCTATGAACCTGAGGAACGTTGGCCCCTATACGTCCGGCTCTGCTTCATTCTTCCCACTTGATCTTTGGTCTCAGGCTGCAGCGCCGCCTCTTCCTTTGATACATAATCTATTTTACTGTTTTCCACCCAGATTTCATCTTTGTTGCAGCAACACAGAGTTAGTTTCTGTTCCACTGGAACCGGTAAAACCAGAACATTTCTCCAAACATAGCAGATTAAGATCTCAATTAAGCCGTTTTAAACGTTTCTTGAAACAAGACTTCTGAGATTCTTCTGTTTTAAGGCTTAAGGCGTGATGTGTTCACATCCTTCACCTTGTCGCCGACCCGTCAGCCTGACTGTTGGCGTGACGACCTAAAGTTTCTGTTGGCATGGGAATGTTCCTGTTTCCACATGTGAACAAACTGTCAGGCTGTGAAAGACGACGCACAGAAACGCAGCAGAGGAAAACAAACTGTAAGCATTTCATCAAGTTTTATTGCATATTTCATGGTAATAATTTATTCTCTTTGTGCGTTGATGTTGATGATGATGGATTAGGTTTGGTTAGCAGCTCTTGTAGTAACATTTTCTTTCACTAGTTTAGGCTTTACTTTATTCTGGAGGCGAAAAGTCATTTGTATTGCATTAATTTCCAGATTAAACTGTGAGCCGCCTGAAGTAAAACTGAACTAACAGCAATTATTTCCTATAAAAATAAACTGTTTTTAGTTGGTTACTAAAAAAACCAACTTGATCTCTTGGATTAACCCACTAAAGTAATGAAAAACTCTTAAAGTGAGCAGCAAATAGCTTTTCTTTGTGTTTTCAGTCTTAATGACTGACTTTCCTAAAAACTGTAATCTGCCTTCTTCACCCTGAGACCCTGAGGAACGCCAAAACAAAGTCTGGTCCGACTGGCTGGCGACCAACCGGACCGACGCAGGCAGGCAGAATCCCAACCCGTAACTTCAGTCTCATAATCTGGATTAGCGTTTATTCTAGTTTTAAAGTGTTTCTCTAAAACTACAAGCCTGGGCTTCACATCATTATTATGATAAATGATTTACAAGCAGAAAATATTCCCTTTTCTCAGAACATTCAGCCTTAAATGCCTTAAAGAGTCGGCACATTTCCTCCCGTTTATGAATCCATGAATAATTCAGAGCCTTCAGTTCGTCTCACGCAGTCAGCAAATAATGACACCAGATTCAAGTTTGGTTCAGGTTGAAGGTTGAGTTGCCACGATATGAATGAACATGATTTAAATGTGTGAGACGAATATTTAGACAAATCAGGGCTGAAAACTCATTAATCCGTTTTCTGGACCAAAACTGAAAACTTTAGAACCAAAATAATAAATATAAAGTTAATTAAAAAGACTTTCATACCTGGGACGTTCCGTCCATTCGGGTCGCAACTTCGCCAGAATCGCCAGCAAAATCATGAAACCTGGAGTAAAAACTCGTCAGGATGGAGCAGAAGGTCGTGACCTTCAGAAGGTCGTGACCTTCTGTTAGCTAGTGGAAACTGGTTTCTTCTGATGGGATGTAAATGGTGACTGGACCAGATCATCACTCTGCCACCACCGTGTTTAACCATATTGGTTTTAGTTCCCGGTTCTGGTCCGGTTGACCTGCGTGTCCTTATCACAGACGGACGGACAGACGGACATCTTGCATCACTGTACGTCCAGATCATCAGTTTTTATTCGATTCTTTTGGATCTTCGTTGGTTTGTTTCTGAATAAATAAACTTTGTATCATGCTGATTATTTTTCAAATAGTTTTTTAATTTTGAGGACTTTAAGTTGTGCATTAATAAAGTCTTAAACTGCAGAAACTTTAAAATGCCGTCTGTCTGTCTGTCTGTGGCGTGTTTTTATGCATCATTGATGGTTTTTGTTTCTGCTTGCAGACCCAGCAGGAGGCCGTTTTGCAGCCGCTGTGCTGACGCTGCGGTTTGTTGAAGGTGAGTCAGTTTGTTCTGGTTCCTCAAACCAGCAGCTTCTTCTGGCCAAACAGAAAAATCGATGCCGTCTTGTTGGTGCTCTGTCTCCCTCCAGCTGATTTTAATTCCTCACCTCCAATCAGAATATTGACTCCCTTCATATTCGCACATTAACCAGCCTGTTTACCGCCGGTGCTGTCAGCGCGGGTCTCAGGAGGCAGTTCTGATTTGTTCATGGCGGCGCTGTGATTTGTATGAGCTGCAGCTCCTGTCAGCTTGTTCTGCAGCGTTTTACAGAAACTAATGAGCGCCTCTGACTGAGCGTGATGTTCTGGGGTTTTTCTTCTCACAAATGGCCGCGGCGGAGCAGCGATCGTATCGGTTTGTTTGGGGCGTGAAGGAGTAAAAATGATGGTGTTGATGTGGCGTGAATAATTGATGGCGGCAGCAGGAAGACGGGAACAAAGAGACTCTTCCCCGAATCATTTCTTCCGTTTTCATTCCTGCAGGCAGTTAAATGTGAAACCTGTGATTTTCTGATGTTTTCTCTGCAGACGTTTAGTGACTTCTTTTGAACTTTGTCACTTCCTGGTGGTTTCTGATTGGTCGATTCACACAAGTCACTGAGTCACCAGCAGTCTTTCTCTGGGTTTATTTTCATTAGTGGAGCATTACAGCTCTTGCTGTGATTCTCTTAGAATTTCTGTATTTATTTTAGAGTTGAAATGATTAGTTGGATTCATAAATCGATTATTGAAGTAATCAGCTAATTTAGTAATGGATTAACTCAGACTGGTTTCCATCCTCATGTTGGTTTTTTCCCTTCCTGGTTTTTACATTACAGTTGTGTAAAATATTTCTCTTTTTGCTGCGCCTCATTTCTCCTCCAGTTTCTCCTCTGAAGAGCCATTTTTCTTCCTGGTCTCATTGTTTTTTTCTCGGCGTATTCTCTTCATTTCCTGTTCTCCGTCGTCTTGTCCGTCTCGTCCTTTTCTCTGACGGATCTGTCTGTTCTGCCTCTCGTATCTCTCCGGTCCATGATGGATGCCGGGTTGCGGTTTGATGGATGGCTCAGCCGCCGATACGAGACGCAGATCTGCAGCTTGATCTCAGAACAACTCTTTGGGTTTTAGACGCCGCCGCTGGTCAGAACCTGCTAACTGCCACGTCAGCTTACAGATAATCCCAAATCATTTGATTTCAAGTGGAGCAATTCAATTTATAAGAAAAGAAAAATCTATTTTTTTATATCAAGCTGCTCCAAATGAGCGCGATATGAATCATAATCATAGGAATAGTTGGTAATAACAAGGACAGATGTGTGGGGAAACTCCCACTGTGTTCGTTTGTGAACATAAAGTGTGTGTGTCCTTGACTTCTGGAGGGAAAAAGATGAATGAGATGTAATTAATCTGAAACGGAGGTAATCACAGGAGGATTTCCAAGGTTGACCACCAGACGAGGAAACAAACTTCTATAAAATTTACCAGACTCTTAATTCTTCACATTTAGTGTCAATTTGGAAAAAATGCCACTTTTGATTAAAAGCAGCTCAAATGTATGAATTTATGGTGATAGGGGGAGATTAAAGAACAAGAAATTGGCAGAAGAGAGAAATAATTGGGATTATTTTTAAATCAGTTTAGATCTGAAACACCAAATTTATAAATAAAATATCACAGAAACTAAACTATATGTCCTGCTATGAACATGAACATGTGTTTATTTGATACAAATCTGCAGACGCTTATTTAACTTTGAGCAATAAATCACAAAATCACAGTAACTGAAAAGTTTATCAACTTTTCTCATACTTTAACACACTTTCAATAAATAATCCTCATTTATTTTACTGCTTCTCATTAGCTGTCGATGCTACATGAACACACATTTTGAGAGCTGTGAGGCAGCCAGGTATGCTAGCAGGTTAGCAACAAACAGGCTAACAGACAAGTACCAGGCAGAACAGCAGCTAATAACTTAGCCGCTCAAAGGATCTGCTAGCTTTGTTAGCACTATACCACCAAATGAAACTGAATTAGCTAACTTCAAGCTAACAGAACATGGAAGTTGGTAGTAGCGTACAAGCTAATGGGAACTGAACAAAATCTGCTAAGTTAGCACCATGCAATTGCTAACAGGTATGTAACTAGGTTGCTCCATATCCAACATAATGGAATGATGCTAGCAACCTGAAGTATCTCATCCCAGTATCCGCTAATGAAGCCTAAAAATAACCTGCTAATCTCGTATGCTCCAGTTATGCTAACAGAAATTGTTAGCGAGCTATGTAGCTAACTGTCAGCTAATGAAAGCTATATCTGTTTATTCAGTTAATTACATAAAAGATAACCATAACTTGGTATTATTTCATAGCTTTGTGCTAAAACCTGCTAATGGATACATAAGCTAACCTAGCTTAATACAAAATACAGAATCTGCTAATCTGTCTCTATGCAGAAGCTGGTGAAGGGAACTGCAATGCTAGTTATGTTTATATCAGCTAATAGAAACTGCTAATCAGATCTGCTAAAGTTTTCCCAATCCTACAAGCTAACAAAGCTAGCTTCCTGGTTGTGTGAAGCTAACTGGCTCCGTAATGGTGAATCCATGTATTTAATTTGACATTCTTGGGGATTTTATTTACTTCTTGTTTCTACGGCTTCTCATTTTACATCCCAGTTACATTTTGTCAGAAAGATTTAGATGCTAGCATTTCTCCAGCTGAATTTTCTCTGGTTGTTGACTGTAAAAGCTAGCCGTATTGGTCAGTTCCCTGCAGTTTTTAGCAGCGTGTGGCTCATTAGCAATCAAACAGGCTATGTTGCATCACTTTGTGACTGCCTCAGCATGTTCATCACGGCTCTCAGCAGGACACAGTCAAGCTGAGATGGTAATAAAATATAGAAAAAAAGTCATCATCCAGTCTGTATGAGTCAGAGCTGGATTAAAGCGAAGCTGCTGCTGCGGTTTCTGCAGAATGAAGTCAACAATACGCCTCCTGCAGGGAGGCAAAGAAGATGAATGGGAGGTTGGAGGGAGCTGACCTGGAGGCAGCCATGACAGAGGATCCATTATACAGCTGGAAACACACACACACACACGCACACACACACACACACACACACACACACACACACACACACACACACACACACACACACACACTTTCATAAGCTACTGTTTGACTAATAGAAGGCTTTGATTTATACAAAATCCTCATTCTGTTCCTCTTTATCCTTGTTGCTTGCGGCAGATTTGTAAATCTGAATCGTTTCAAAATGCTCATCATTGGAATCATCATTTCTGCTTGGACATTTTAAAGGCTGTTAATAAAGATATGACAGGAGTTTATATAAAGGTTCACATACCCAGCTTTTATTTTGATAGTCTGCTTCCTCTTATTGTTATGTGAATTTGAACGTTAGCTAAATATTCAGCTTAGAGCAAGGAAAATATTTAGCTAGCTCAGACCTAAATATTTAAATTGCTAACTAAATATTTAAATTGAAGCTCAACATTTAGCTGGTGAATGAAATATTTATTGTGTTAAACTATTTACCTTTAAGTTTGCTGAATATTTACTAGATCAGAGTTAAGCTGATCTAATACACACACGCAAAAAATGAGCTAAAATATTTAGCTGAGAGCTATATATTTATTTTGATCAATAATGCTAAATCAGTTAGTTAAATATTCAGCTAACTCTGAGCTAAATGTTTATCTTTCTAACTAAATATTTAGCATGCAGCTAAATATTTAAGCTAGAGCCAAATATTTAGTATATTTATAAGGAAATATTTTTGCTACAAGCTAACAACGCTAGCTGCTAAAAGCTCAATATTTAATTTTGAGTTTAATGTTTCAATAAATAGTAAATATTTATCTTTCTAAGTAAATGTTTAGCTCATGACATTTAAAAATGAATGGTGCAAACATGTTATTTTCTCATTACATTCTAAGTAACTGAAATTATAGCTTTTCATTTTTGTTGCTCCTTATCTGCATCCTGAACTCAGACTTCCTCCAACTTTTACCTGCAGTTATAAATAAGTCAGTCTGGTTTCTTTTATTATTGGCATCTGAATAATGAAGAGTGAGTCGCCACCTTGCAGCATTCTGGAGGCAGACGATGACGGATGATTATTCATATTTAATGCTGGATAAAAACAGAAGGCTTTACGCTTCTCTAATTCACATTAAATGTGAGCCGTATTTCGTTGCTCAAAGTGTTTAAACATCATCTGAACCATCACTTATGGATGAACGTCGCAGCCGCTGCTCTTTGATTTCTCCGCCGTCTCTTCCTGTAATTATCTGTCTTGCTTGGCTCCCAGGCTGCAGCGTCTCAGAGAGGAAATGAAGGCCAGCCGCCGTCTCAACGCCCTCTGGGGGTTTAAACTTTTCTTCTGTGGAGAGCAGAGTCAGTCAGGATGTTTAAAACTCGCAGGACTCGGTTACCAAACTATTAAACCGAGTTCTGGTGATCTGAACCAGAACCGACTGCAGGAAGAGAAAGTTGGTTTTTATTCTGAGGAAACGGAGCCTGAATGTTTCCTCTGAAATCTCTGGAATTTTATCTTGATGCAAAACAATCCCAGTATTCCTGTTCCTTGAATCTTGTCACAACTTTGGCTTTTTTCTGCAAATAATCCACAGATATAGTCATTTTGTCATGCTGAGAAAACATGGTGTTTGTTTCCAGCTGTAAATTTGATGCCAGGATTTTAAAGTTTCTTTGCTGTTTCTGGTACGAATCTCAATGAAAACTGAATTAAAACCATTTTAAAATCTTTTTTTTGCACAATGAGACAAAGAATTGGATGATAAATTATCTCGTATTGCCATAAATTATAATATTGTTTTGAGACCCATTTTTAGTAATATAATTATGAAAGTACTAGTTCCACTATTATAATAATAATAATTATTATTATTATTATTATTAAGACATTTTTCAAAAGTTATAAAAAATCCCAGTGGAAGTAATTTTTAAATTATTGACTTAAAAGAAACTTTTAAAAATATTTGTAAGTTAATTTTGTCTCATTTCAAGATATTTTCACTAGAAATTTGACAAAAACACGTCTTAGGATTGGATCTGTTGATATATTTTATATGTTTTTAATGTAAAATTGTTTATTATTATCTCTGAAATGAGCAAAGTGTCCATGGTGTTTTTCTCTTTTCAGCTGACATTTAATGAAAGGAAAATATTAGTATTTTATAAAAGCCTTTCTGCTGCAGCTGACAGTTGAAAATTGAAACGGCATCAGTCATTAGTTTGAACCCTGGTTGAGTTCATGATAAAATGAAGCTTCATCATGAATGAAGGAGTGAAAACAGGAAGGTGTGAGCAGGAAGTGTTGGACTGCAGGTGGGTGGTCATTCTGCAAGCTGACCTGCTGATTGGCAGCCAGCTGACAGCCAGGTGTTTCTGCTGCCGAGCGCCGCGCCGCACCTGGATGATTAATACACACACACACACACACACACACACACACCGCAGCGCGTGTTGACCTGAATGTAGCTGTGCTGAACTCTCTGTGTGTTGAACCTGATGTGAATTGACGCACAAAAACACCCACAATCCCCCGGGACAGGTCTGAGAGCTGTGAGCTGAGCCGATTACCTGCCGCTGACACACACACACACACACACACACACACACTTCCTGTCTCCCAGGGAAATAAAATGTTTTCTGTAACAAAGCGGCTCAACCAGCTGCAGGATGAACAAAATTGTTTTTGAAAGTTCTACAAAACTTCTGTTGTGAGTAAATAAATGTGGAGGTTCAATAAAACAAGAAGGTGATAAAGAATAAATAAATATTGATTAATCAGCTCAGGCTGTTTTCCCTGACAGTCCACTGGACTCATTTTGATTTGGGACCAAAATTAAAACAATTGTTATATTTCGAGCTGCTGTGGCATCAAACCAGCCTGTTCCCCTCCTGGCCTGTGGGGGCGCTGCACCAAGAACCACTGAAGGAAACAACACATAAACCTCTGAAGACACTGAGCAACTTCCTGCTTCACCAGCTGGAAACAAGATGGAGGCGTCAGATTTCAGGGGTTGGAGGATTTCTCTTTAAGCTACAGAAAAGGAGCCGTTTCTCCCGTTAGCCTAGATTAACATTTACCCAGAATGCCCTGCGCTGTAGTCCACTTCCTGCTTTTGGAGCCTACAAACCTTCGTCTGCTTTAAGTGTTTTAGTTCGGTTTGGATGAATATGTGAGATCGCTCCAACAGCAAGAAGTGGACTACAGCGCAGGGCATTCTGGGTAAATACAACCAACGTTAACGTGCTAGCCTAGCGCTAGCACGAGAAATGTCTCGTGGGCTTTAGCCAAAGACTAAACTGCTAAAATCTGACACCTCCATCTTGTTTCCATCTAGTGAAGAAGGAAGTTGCTCTCAGTGTCTTCAGAGGTTTTTGTCGTTTCCTTCAGTGGGTCTTGGTGCAGCGCCCCCACAGGCCAGGAGGGGAACAGGCTGGTTTGACTCAGAACCGCAGACAGAGAAATATCTGCAAAGTACTAAATGATGGAAAATTAATGGCACATCACCAGAGGACATTTAAATGTTTGCGAACTGGAAAACATTTTGATTCTTCCTAAACTGAATCCAACTGAAAGATGGAAAGACTTTAAAGTTATTTTCATTTTCTGTAATTTTGATCTTTTCCTTAATTTGTTAGCGACTCGATGAAGCAGAGAGGAGTTGGTTCTTTATGCTTCTACAGGAATTTAAATGACGTCTCTGGCTGCTAAACTCTTTCACTCCTTCCTTCCTGTCTGCATCAAACCGAAGAACCTACAGCAGAGGTCGACCCTCCTCTTCCTCACTTTGTTTTACAAAGACTGATGGATGCATGATAGATCATTGATAGGAGGACGGACGGATCGATAGGTGGAGGAGAGAGGCAGAAAGTAGGCCACCCATCTGTTCAGGCTCATCCATCTATCTGCTGGAAGTTCGATTTCTAATCTGGGGACAAAGAGACGAGGAAGATGAGGTGAAATGACAGATTATGAAACAAAAAAAAATAACCCAAGAAGATGAGGGAAAATAATCTGAAGGAGGACAAAAAGGAGAAAAATGACTTTATCTTCATTTTAAAGTGAGTTTTTCTTCAAGAAGGTCAAGGAAGATAGAGGAGAAGGAAGGAAGTGAATCAATACAAAATAAAATAAATATAATGAGGAAGAAGCCGGAAGCTTTTTCAGACATGAGTCACATGAAGCTTTTATCCACCAACAGGAAGTTTAGAAAGTCCAGTTTGGCTGGTGAGGTGTGAATGCTCAGCTCCAAAAGCAGGAAGTGGACGATAGCGTAGGGCATTCTGGGTAAATACAACCAAAACAAATGTGTTAGCCTAGCGCTAGCAGGAGGAAAAGCTAATGTTTTGGAAATCCTCCTAAAATCTGATGCCTCCATCTTGTTTCCATCTGGTGAAACAGGAAGTTGCTCTCAGCGTCTTCAGAGGTTTTTGTGTCATTTCCTTCAGTGGTTCTTGGTGCAGGACGTCAAACCTTTCAGGCACTGCTGACCTTTAACCTTTAGCATCTTGGAACAAACAAGAGGTGTTTAGTGTCGAGTCTGAAAGTTTTCCTCCTGCTAATATTAAAACAAAGAAGTGAAAACGAGGTGGAGCGTCAGGCCGACTTAAAGATGACAAAATGTAGACAGGAAGTTTAAGAAATGATGACAGAAAAGAAGAGTGATTGTTTCTTTCCTCTTTTCTTCAAACCAGCAGTCTGAAACAAATGACAGGAAGGAAATGGGATGAAGCAGAAGGACAGGAGCAGAGGTAAGCCTCGGACAGACGTGCAGCACCCCCCAGTGGTGGAAGGGAGAACTGCATCCTCACACCGAGCAGACTTTATAAAAGCTCCACATCGTTACACTGATGGAGTTAATTCCTGATTTCCTGTTTCACTGCCGCTCTGCTGATGAGAATAAATGAGTCTCTCGCCTCCTTTGAGAATGTAATAAAACATTAAATAGATGATATTTCCTCCACAGCTTCCACCTGGACTGGGTGTCGAAAGTTTAAGAACGGTGCAATTAAAGGAACGTTCTGCTGTTTCCACCAGAGGATTGATTCTGACGTTTCTGAAGTTCATTTTTACGGTAATATATTTGAGTTTTTATCTCTTTAAAGTCTTTTTATTTATTTAGCATCTTTCCTCTTAATTTGGAATAACTGATTAATTTAAAAAGACTCCAGCTCTTGTTTTTCTGAACGTGATCAACCTCAGACTGAATATTCAGCCATTTCTCTCGAAGGCTTTAGTCAACTGACTGACTCACTCTTTGGTTGCCTAGCAACAGCCTGCTGAGTAACTGGCACAGCAGCAGTTTAAAGTTTCGTCAAAACAGCTTAAAAATAAAAACGTCTCACAGAGAAAATGAATAAAACGGTTGGAAACTTCGCCCCCAGTTTGTGATATTTCAGATATTTAAAACAAAACGAGTCAATGATTATTGATATCCACTGATTTGAAATGTTTTTTTAGTGATCAGTTTTCAGTCAGAACAGAAGCCAGGATGGCAGTTAGTGCTTTTATATCCAAAGGAGCAAAGGAAAGTCCTGACCTTTGACCTGCCAGTTACCAAATATCAACACGTCGACGGGTTACTTTCAGCCATCTTTCTCTATCTGTCTGTAAGTGAAACATATGAACTGAAGCTGCACAGCAGATATGAAAGCACAGCAGCCAATCAGATTGCAGTAATCCGCCCCGCCGCTGGTGTTCATTTCGAAGATGGATCCCCTCTCTGGTTGGAGGCGACAGGGTCATCAGCAGGATCCGATCAGCTGAGAAGAACCCACTCAGAATTAAAAACATGATGGATGGATGGATCCTGGCCCATTTGTCCTCCATGTTTGATGGCTGGTCACATGACCCACATAACCAGGGGGCGGGGCTAATTCCGCTGTAATCCCGCGCTCTTGTCTCATTTAACTGGGATTAATTAGCAGGAAGGTCCGTCGGCTTCCTGTCTCCTTAACGAGGCTTGTCAGGAGGAAAATGTGCTGATTGGTGGAAACTTCCAGCTGCCTCCTGATTGGTCCGTCTTTCTCTGCTCCTGGATTCCTGCAAACTTTAGGCTTTCAGCAGAAAATGAGAACAATTCGAATTCCCTCGGGAACCAATTATATTCAATCTCACACACACACACACGCTGCAGTGACTCATTCACACTGCGGTGTTTACAGAAAATGTGACAGTTTGCTTCAGATGCTGCCAAACCCACAGGAGGTTCATCTGGAAGCTCTGGAAACCTTAAACGTTCAGACATGATGACGAGACCCAACAGGTTCCCCTCAGTGAAAAGCAGCAGGAAAAATCTAATTTAGTTTAATGAATTAAAAGAAAACATATGGAAATATTTCAAGCTATTTAAAATCTAAAAATTCAGTTTTGACCATCAAAGTTGGCGAATAAATTAAAATAATTAACCCACAAAAAGTTCAGTGGAAGGAAAAAGTTTTGTTGTACAATATGTTATCATTGCAACATTTAAATGCACAATATTAATACTTTGAATCACTTATTATTTTGTTATTATGAGCCAACATTATGCATATTAATGTAATATTCAACTTAGTGGGAGGAGTCTCTGCATTCGTCACCATGGTAACGGCAGAAACCAGCGCTAACCTATACAGCAGGGTTCAGGTTTTGGCATAAGGGCTAAAATTATGGAATTGAAAATCCATGTGGCCACAAAAACGGCCTTTTTATTGAATCTGCTGAATAACACAGTTTCTGCCTTTTTAGAGTTGATTATATGGATTTTAACCCAGAATTTCTCATTTATTGTGAAAAGGTTTATCTGAGAACATTGATTAACCAAAATAGACAAAACTATCCAAACCTGTTTAAAGAAGCGTAATCACATTTTTAATTTTAGGAAAAATAAAAATGTTTATTTAGACCCAAAATCTAAGATGACTGCCGAACATATGAAACAGAGTGATAGCTTCAGTAAAAAACCCAAAAAGACTCAAAGATCTTCCATTTACCAAACATTGTGATGACCTGGAAAGTTTGGGGAAAATATCCTGAACCAACGACAAAAGTAGATTTTAATTTTAGGATTTTGTTTTGTCTTTGTTTAAAGACCATTAGCCATTTCTCCCACTAGCACTAGGCTAACTGTTCTGGTTGTATTTACCCAGAATTCCCTGCGCTGTTGTGCACTTCCTGCTTTTGGAGCGCTCTCTGGTTCGCTTGGCGTTCACATTCAAACCGACCAGAGTTCACTTTTTGGTCCAATTAGCATTCACACCTGCAGAAACAGACTGGACTTTCTAAACCAACGGAGCCCAGAGAGGCTTGTTGTGGTGAAGAAAGAGCCAAAAAGAAAATCTCTCGATTCACTCATCCTCCTATATCCGAAGCCTCATCTGCATTTATGCAACATGGAACTAAAATAAAGATCCCCGTGTCAATCAAAGTTATACTGAACATTTAATTAAACTGGATTTGGACTTCTCGGCGATTTAATTAATCAGTTTTATTAATTAAACCTTTGACATTAAACATGTCCATATGACATGTTTAATGCCTGAGGTTCGACCTTATCAGTCGATTTGTTGACTTTCCCATTTTATCACTTTCCTTGTAACGGCAGGATGAATCTATTTGCACTGGAAGCTTGTGGCCGGCGCTTCCTGAACATCAACCTGAAACAGGACAGACTTGTTTCAGAAGAGCGCAGTTGTTCCAGGATCCATCCCGGTTCTAGCCTGGTTTTAGCCCGGTTCCAGCCCGGTTCCAGCCCGGTTCCCGGTTCCAGCCCGGTTCCAGCCCGGTTCCAGCCCGGTTCCCGGTTCCAGCCCGGCCCGGTGAGTCCTGCTACAGCCGCTGCAGAGACAACAAACCAGCCAGACTGATCGGCTTTTATTCCACCTGCAGAACTTTGTGTTTATGAAACTAAACCTTCTGTTTCCTCAGGGGATTTTTTTTCTTCTGCATTTTCTTGTCATTTTGTTTTACTCCTCAGTTCATGCAGCAGCTTGAAGGTTTTGCACGATGACGTAAAGTTTTTTAATGTAGTTTTTTGTGAGTTTTTTGAAGTTTTTTATTTTGGGGGAGAATAAACGCAGCAGAAACTTTAAAAATGCAAAACCATTCGAACAGTTTTTCATCTCGACTCTAAAACATAAATACGACAGAAAACAATAGATTTAGATTTTAAGAGTTTTTTAATTTTACAGTCTGACTGTTTAGGTTTGTCTTTTAGTGTGAATTGTTAATAAAAGGTTGTTTTCATGTCCAATCCCATCTGAAAGATATTATTCAAACACAGTTAACGAGTTAAGAGACTAGAAACAAGTTTTCACAGAGATGAATGTACAGAATTAAACTGATGTTTATCAATGTGACTCCATACAAAATTAGGACAGAGTATAATAAAATAAAACAATTACAAGTCATATGAGAGAATATAGTTGAAATAACAAAGGAGTGAAGTAATAATAGAGGAATAAAGTCACAATAATACAGTTGTAATATTAGAGATCAGGAATGATCTGTAAATATTTTATGATGGAAAACCAAACCTATTTCAGGCTAACGCTCCAGATGTTTCCCCGTCTTTGACGCAGTGGATTTATTTTTCAGGATTCCTCTCTGACTTCCCCGTTTTCCCCGGAGCGCCGCTCAGCCGGTTCGGACGCCGACAGACATGCTGAGCGAGGAGCATCTGTGGTGCTGCATCTGCCTGGACGTGTTCTCCAGCCCCGTCACGCTGCCCTGCGGACACAACTTCTGCAGGAGCTGCATCCAGGAGCACCTGACCTCTGACCCCCAGCGTCGGTGCCCCATGTGCCAGGAGCGCGTGGACAAGAAGCACAAGCTGGGCGTGAATACCTTCATATCTGAGCTGGCTGTTCAATACAGGCAGAGCGCAAGAAGGAAACCTGGAAGCAGCTCAGAGCCGAGAGAAGCGCCGTGCGGAGCTCCAGTCAGACCCAAACCGCTGACCTCCAGGTTCTCCAGGTTCTCCAGGTTCTCCAGGTTCTCCAGGTTCTCCAGGTCCTGGCTGCTGCCAGCTGCTGCCCTGCTGGCGCTGCTGCTCACGGCTAACCTGCTTCTCCATCAGAGCCTGAGCAGCGGCGACGCTCTGCTGTCTGAGGCGGAGAGCGTCTGCTCCGAGCATCAGGAGCCGCTGGAGCTGTTCTGCAAGAACGACCAGGTCAGCATCTGCCGGCGCTGCGGCGCCACCGCTCACCGCTTCCACCAGCTGGTTCCGCTCAGCGACGAGTACCAAGAGAAGAAGGCCGAGCTCGGCAAGACGGAGGCCCGCATCCAGCAGGTTCTTTATTCATTTGACCTTTACTGAGCCGCACGGGGCAGGTTAGGACCAAATTAATCCCACGTTAATCTCAGAACGACTCGACGGCCCAAAAGGAAAACATTTTCACCAAAAAACTGCAGAAAAAATGTCAAAATTATTTCTGGTAAATTTATTTAAGTTATTCTCAAAATTTCTGAAATTATTGGCAGAAATTTCCTCCTTTCCTTTCCTGCTGCCAGAGAATTTAGACCTTTTTAATCAGAACTTTGATTTATGAGTCTAAAATAATCTAGAAAATCTGAAAACATTTCAAAAAGAATGTTTGGAAATTTCTCAGTTTGAAAAGTAAATAAAAAAAATTTGACTTATAGTAAAAGTTTTTTAAAAGTTTGGTTTCATAAAATTTGAGTATATTGGAAAACATTTAGTCCAGGAAATTTACTAGAGAAAAAAATCGATGTTTCGGTTTCATAACCAAATCTTCAACTTTTCAAACTGTAGATCTTGTAGAAAAAATGTGGATATTTCTGAAAGTAAAGCCTGGTGGCCCGCCAGGCTTAAGATCCTCTGAGGCTGAGCAGATTCAGTCATGTGGTGATGTTTGTGACTGTAGTAACGTTTTCTGCAAACTCGTGACCCGGGCAGGTGATCTGGCAGCGGCGGCTGAAGATCCAGGAGCTGAAGCGCTCGCTGCAGCAGAGCGAAGACGCGGCGGACGGCGTCCGGATCTTCAGCTCCCTGATCCAGACTCTGGAGGCGGCGCAGGCGGAGCTGATCGGGGCAATCGAGGAGAAGCGCAGAGCGAGGGAGAAGCAGAGCCAGAGTTTGATGGCCGACCTGGAGCAGGAAGTGGGGAAGCTGCGGCGGCGGCAGGTGCAGCTGCAGCAGCTGTTGCGCTCCAGCGATCCGCTCGTCTTCCTGCAGAGCTTCCCGGCTCTGAACGCCGTCCCGGCCACCAAGGACTGGACCCAGCTGAGGATGTGTCCGCTGGTCTACGACGGCCTGACCCGCACGGCGCTGCTGAGCGCCACCAACCAGCTGACGGACGCCATCAGGAACGCCATGCAGAAACTGCAGGATGCGGCGGCGGCAAACTTCCACCGCTCCGCCGTGGACGTCCATCTGGACCCGGACACGGCGCATCCCGCCCTCCGGCTGTCCGACGATCAGAGACGGGTTGAGCTGGGAGACGGCGGGAAGGCGCTGCCCTACCAGTCCAAACGCTTCGAAGCTTTAGTCGGGGTCTTGGGGAGGCGGGGCTTCTCCTGCGGGCGCTTTCACTACGACGTCCAGGTGAAAGGGAAAACCGCCTGGACGCTCGGCGTCGCCAGGGAGTCTGTCAGCCGGAAGGTCGAACTGGACCTGAGCCCGGAAAACGGCTTCTGGACCATCCGCCTCCAGAACAGGAAGGAGTTTGTGGCGCTGGGGAGCAAACCGCTTCCTCTCTCGGTGGGCTATAATCCGGACTGGGTGCGAGTGTTTGTGGATTACGAGGAGGGTCAGGTGTCGTTTTATGACGTCGAAGCGGCGGTTCTGCTTCACTCCTTCACCGGGTTTTCCTTCGCTGAGAAACTCTTCCCGTTCTTCAGTCCCGGTCCAAACGACGGCGGCAGGAACTCTGATCCTCTGATCGTCGCTCCTCCGATGCAACGCGCAGACAAATAGCAGCCATCAGGATTTTTCATTTAAAGGGCCAGTATCACATAAATCAGCATGTTATGGTTATTCCTTCGTCACAAACAAACATGGAGTTTTGCTTTGACTCTTTCATGGACGTCTGACAATCATTTAATCTCCACGGCAACCATTCAGCTGGGCGGACCTAGCTCCGCCCTCAAGACGCAGCTCCTCCCCCACTCAGATCCTCCAGACTAGCCAGCAGCAAATAGCAAATATGATGGCGTTATAAATATTGAGTTTTAAATTAACTGCTTGTAAATACAAATATATATTTTTAATAAATATAAAGCTAAAGAAAACTTTCTGAAAAACTGTTTTCCTGTTTTGCATCACAAAGAATGAAATTTTTGTTTTTGTTTTTTCCAGTTGGAGACAAATAAATTTACTGAAAAGCAGATCAAAGTGCATCAGGCAGGAAAACAGGATTCAATGCCGCGTCTGAAGGCGTCGCTTTCGGCTCCTTTTAAGTTCTTGACCTTTCACTGAAACAGATCTAACCAAATCAAAGGCACACCGTGGAGTCTAAACCAAAGCTTTTTGTTGTAGAGAATCATCCCAGTGATGAAGGCAGAAAACATCTGAAGGTAATTACTGTTGGCTACGAACAAACATGTTTGCAGTACAATGTCAAACTCTTTAATGGCATCTTGTGTCATCAACACTACTAATAGTCACTTGCTGTCAGTTTTAAAAACAACCGAACCATAAAACCTGAAAGTGATTAAAAAGGCAGGACCAAGCCTGCTGCTGTTTGCTTCAATCTACAGGAAATAAAAGACTTTCAGAACAACCTCTGACACGCTCTGGTTTGGCTGCAGCAGAAATGTTTGGCATGATGTTTGCTGGTCAGATGATGTTGAAACTCTTTGGCGCGGCGGATAACCTGCTGGAATCCATTTGTATCCGATGAAAGAGAAAATGTGTGGACAGTTTGGACCGACCTGTGAGACAAAGATGCATCAACAATGGCTGCTCTGGGACCCGAATGAGACGATGTGGAGAAACTGCATCCGATCTGAAATTACGATGTGACTCAGAACCTGAAGAGTTCGAACAACATGGATGCATGTTTAAAATTAATTATCTTTAGCTTATTTAGATTTAAAGCGACAGAGACCCGAAAGCATCTCATTATGAAAGGAATTCAAAACGCGACACGAATAAAGACGCAATGAAAACGATCAGATACAATTTAATATCTGGAAGAGGATCAGATCTGAACTGGGCCTTGAACTCCTTCCCAGTGCAACGTGTTGAAGACAGCATGAAGGATGAACATTGTGATCATCAGAAAGAGACTGTTAAAGAGACAGAGGCCCAATTTCAAGCCGTCAAAAATGCATGTTTAAATTTCTTTTAAACATTGGAGCATTTTTTTAAACATTGGTTGCTTACCACTTCTAGATGGTAAGCAGTCATCTAGAAGTTGTCCTGACCGGTTGAGCAAGGATTCATTGAAACAGACCTAAGCAAATAAAAGGCACACCCTGGCGCTACCACTTCAAAACCAAAACTTTTGGTTTTGGTTCATGGACTCCACATTCCAGTGGTTTATAGTTAAGGAACATTTATTGTCTGGGTTCCTTTCATACTGAAGTCGACTTTAAAATCTGCTCCTTTCAGTTCAGTTGTTTAATAATGACAAATAATTTATAGATATTTATACTTTCCTGCAAACAAATTACCGTTGTTTCCTTGAAAGGAAGGAAGTATTTCGTCGTAGCGCCACAGTTCTCACGCCAAATTGTTACAGAACAACTTTGAGTCAAAGAAAAACCCAAAACATGACAGAGTTTAACACGCAACTAATTATGTTTTTTTCAACCAAACTGATTTTTTCGCAGCAAATGAAAGATCCTTCATTTGCTTTTTTCATTTAATTTATTTTATTTATTTAATTGTTCAATTATATTCAATAATTTCCGTCTGTTTCTATATTTGTGTTTGAATGTCAGGTGGTTCAGGGACTTGCTGTGTTACTGTTGCAAACATCACCTGGTTTCAGATGAACAGGGACTATCATGTCACTAAAACACCCAGAAAATGTTTTTGTTTTTGGAGTTAAAGCTGCAGCAACTTGTTGTCATATTGGTTGAAACTGTCCCAACAAGTAAGTGTTGACAGTCGAGTATGAGACAAAACATCTGGGGGAAAATCGAGTTCCTCTGCCTTCTCCCAGTGCTGACTGGAAACAACCAATCAGGGCCAGGAGGCGGGTCTTAGTGCTGTCAATCAGGAGCAGCACGGAGATTAATCTCACACGTTTCTTAGGAAAAACTTGGAAATTTCTGAGTTTCAAAAGTTGGACATTTTCGACTTTTAAATGTCAAATTTTTCCGAATTTTTCTAGGAAATTTCTCAGATTAATTTCAAAATTTTATGCGGCTCCTCATTTTTCTATCTGCAGTGGCCACCATTGCAGTGGTGAGTGAAACTTTTCGAAAAGTGGGAATTAAAAACAACCAATCAGAGCCAAAAGGAGGGACTTAACAAGTGCTAAGGCTAGTTAGCATGGGAACTGATGATGGTGCATTAGATGGTGAGTTGTTTCTCCACCATTAGCACAGGTAGCAGCTCTTTCCTGAGGATGATTGACAGCGCTAAACTGTCTGCTTGGTTGTTTTTGGTGCTTTTCTTCAAAGGGTGACATATGTAAAAAAAGTTTTTTTGAATAAAAGTTGCGTCCTGCAGCTTTAAGGCGCTATAAGGCCAACCTGAAGGATCCACTGCTTCAGACAGGTAAAGCTTCATCGGCTGCTCTGCCTGTGATGTTAATACTTCAGGAATAATTACAGCACAAACAGTTTGCATATCAGCTGCACTTTGCTGTATGCAGACCTGGAGCTTAGCGTCACCACAGACTGGATGGATTATGGAAATGTGAAGTGCATCAGAACCTGCTGGTTGGGATATTAGAGCATCAGGCAGATTATGGAAATATGATGATCTGGATGTGGGTTTTCTCTTTCCTCTGGATTAACTTTCTCTGTTTTGTCTGAACTCATCAGTTTCTCTCTCAGAGACAGAAACAGATGCAGTGACGTCTCGATGCTCAGACATGTTTCAAGAGAACAACATGGAGCCAACATGACGCTTTCAGCCGTGATTTTATTGTTCCTGTTCCAGTTTCGGGTTGAGAGCCTGCAGACATTCTGTCTTTAATAATCCGCCTTCCGCCGATCAGGAAGCGTTTTTGTTTAATTGAGGCAATGACAGATCTGTAATGATATGAATGAGTTCAAACACTTTTTTTTTCTTGAACTGAGACAAAATCTTGAGTTTGTTGAATTGAAAACTAATTTTCTGGTTGAATAACTTGTAGGGGTTGAAATCACTGCCAATACGGACGAGGGACATTTCTTCCATTTCCTGTCTGCAGGGCCTGATGCAGCATCATGGCGGCTCCATCAGTCTTTACCATCAACAGCTGCGTTTCCATCCACTGTAATTCTGCACAAATTAAATAATGAAGATAAATTTGCTTCATGGAAAAAAATCAAATTTTTTAGCTTGTGACACACACAGTCATTAATATCGATTAACATGTAGCACTTTTTTCTCTTTCACTAATGAAATGTTGTACCGTTATAATAAATAAACACTAAAAAAGGTTTTGCAGTTGGATTATGTAGTTTTTAAGCTCTGTTTCTGTTAGCAGCAGAATTTTTCAGATTTAAATTATGAAAATAAATTTACTAAAATGAAACACAACATATAAATAAAAGCATGTTGTTTTTTTCATAAAAAGTTTTGGTTCTTGGATGAATCAGGTTTTTTAAATGAATTTTTTGCAAAACTGCAATCAGAAGTTTTTTTTGTTGCGTCACAGAGAAACAGCGGGACGTTACTGCAGGCGGAAACCACGAAGAAGAAGACGACAGGAAGTGGAGGGAGGATGACGGCATTTACTGTGTAAACAAACTCATTGACGTTTTTTAGCAGAATGTCAACAAGGTTTTACGTAAATCTGGCATGGAAACACAACTACTGACCAAATTGACGAAGTTATTGAAGGTATTAGTTTTACTGACGGTATTAATCCAGGTAAAGGCAGCACTATCAGGCTGGTAGTTTTCTAAAGTCTAGAAGTGATAAAACATGGTCTTCATGTCCTTTTGGTCTTTCACCAACTTCTGTTTTCCAAAGAACTGAATCAAACTTTCAACTAAGACCTGATTCAACTTCTCTGTGCTGTGAATCATCGTCTCAATGTTCCACTAAATAAGGATTTCAGTTACAGAGACAGATGGTTGTACCGCTGTTGTTCCCGTCGCTCATTCCTCCAGATTCATTAACTTCCTGTTTCTAAACCATGCTCCTCATCTTCTTGACCGTGTCTGATTAAATAAGCTGTCAGTCAGCCGGCTCTGCCCCAAGAGCTGCAATTACTCCGACATTATTACCTCAGTGCTGCAGACAGAGGCTAACAGACCCAGATCCAGCCGCCGCTGCTCTTTAATGGGAGCAGGAGCTCAAAAACTCGGATGGTTGAGACACCAGAATATAAATTTCTGCAGCCACAACAGAAGTAAAAAGTTGTGACTTTTATCAGCTTAGCTCAGCCATTTAGTACGTAATTTAGTTTTTTTAGTTGTCAAATTGATGCAGGAACGTCACCGAAAAAACCTTTACATGAGAAAAACCCACCGAGATTCATTTAACTCTGTTTGCCCACAAAATCGGTTTGAATATGTGAACGCCAACCGGTCTGGAGGCCGTTCCAAAAGCAGGAAGTGCGCCACGGAGCAGGGCATTCTGGGTAAAACAAACATGCTAGTAGGAGAAACGTTTCATGAAGAGAAATCCTCCAACTGCTAAAATCTAAGGCCCTCAATTTTTGGTTTACATTTCATGTCTTCAGAGGTTTGTTGTGTCATTTCCTTCAGTGGCTCTTGGTGCAGCGCCCCCACAGGTGAGGAGGGGAACAGGTCGGTTTGTCTCAGAGCAGAAACAGCTGCTGGAGGTGGAGCAGATGAACCGAGTCTATCGGAATACAAGGTGGAAAAACTGCCTCATGATCTCAGTGAAAATTAAATTAAATTAATCCCAGATGGATATTAAATATTGTTGTAGGTCTCAGCTGACTTCATCGAGTTGTTTTCCATGTTTTCCTCTGTGTGTGGATGATGGTCTCAGCTTAATTGGATTTAACCTACTTTGTGTTGCCAAACATGTCCTGTTTGATTCTACAATTAAGGTATTTTCATTACTACTTAAAATGTTTTATTTTGTACAAAAAAATGTTTTCCTCATTAAATTCATGATTTATCAAAAGAGAGAAGTTATTTTTGCCATTAATTTAAGATGTTTTGGATCAATTTTACCCCCGACTTACATTTGAAAACTGCTTTTTGCTTTTTACTCAGGATATTTCTAGAAGATTATAAAAAAAAAATGTTTGAACTTTTTAGTGAGACAGCAAAGCAAAAAAACAGAAGAAATCTAAAAGGATTTATATGACGTATTAATTTTCAGCCCATGTATCCTTTTCAAAACTTTTATAACCTCAATAAATGTAATAAAATTTCACACCAGTCATTTAAAACTTCAGCTGATGCTTAATGAAGTTTGTCCTGCAGTGTGGACGTTCAGCCACCAGATGGCGCCACAGTCCTTTAACATAAACCTGGTACTGAATCCGGTTTTTCTTATTTCAGCTCATTTTCATAAACAGTTTATTTTCATTTCAGAGCCACTGAGGCGGGAATTAAACAGAAAAATATGTTTTAGGGTTTCATTTGCATAAAAGATAAACCAGCTGCAGTTCTTCATCTTCAACAGCTTTTATTTTTATCTACTTCCTGTGTTACTGGGGATTATTACCATAAATGTAACTGTTTCTTATAGGATTGAATGAGTTTTTCATTAATAACTTTCTGTGCTTTTATCAGATCAGAGCACAGCAAAGAGCTGAAATATGTTTAGAAAACCCTGAAACTGCTTGTTTGAATGGTTTTAACATAAATATGCACTAAACTGCAAACTTTTACTACAACTAAACTAGCAGTAAAAATCTACTGGCTTTAGCTGAAAACTAATTTAAATTAGTTGTTTTTGATTCATCCGGTTTTTATGAGTAAAAACCAGAAATTAAACTGTTAGGAGAAACTAGTATCTATCAGTGAAGCTTAAAGGTTCATGCAGCCACTGAGCTGCAGGGAATCGTTAAATCTTTTTCCTGAAGGTCTAATTGAGGTTCATGTTTGAAAGCAGCAAATATCCTTGAGGGCATTTTCCCAGAGGCAAACTTGGAAATCTGCTGCTACCTTTTGGAAACGTTTAGAGAATATTCCCAAAGTGACTAAAGTCTTTAAATTCTTTAGTTTTCTCAGTCTGTAGAAAACAGATCAGTCATTTTCAGGGGGCTTGTTGTCCACGTTCATCGAGATAAATGATTCTTTTGAGTAATTTTACATCTTCTGCCAGTGGAGCCAGAATGTGAATGAGGTAAAAAGCTGAATATCTTCCAGCGGGATGAATCGTTGCTCTGTTTCATCCATGCTCTGTTGGACGGCTAAGCTCCGCCCCTTCCGGGTGAGTCAGGGAGGTGCCGGTGATGAATGAGGAACGCTCTCCCGCTGACGTCACTCTGTCGGTGTCGGCGTGTCGCTGAGCCTGACCGGGAGACGTCCGGAGGCGGACAGGTAAGACTCCGGTTCCGGTTCTGGTTCTGCTCGGCTCATCTCCCTCATAGCGCCTGTTTTCCCCTCCTGACGTTATTTTTGCTTTATTTCTAGTTATTGGTTTTCATGTTGTTGTTTTTGATTCATCCGGTTTTTATTCGACCATTTAAAGTTGTCATGGAAACCAGGAGCTTCAACTTAAACCTGCAGTTTCATCAGAATCTCTCAGTTTAACTGAAGAAAATAAAAGTTATTTATTGTAACATTTATTTATTGTAGCAAAGGATTTTCACAGTTATGTAAAATTATTATTAACATTTAGTTTGTTGAGCTGCCTTCATTTATTTCAAACTAAAGGAAATACTATTTATAATGCAGTTCTTTCACTTAAAAAAATATACAGTTTATTCATTTGTATGTGTTTTTTAATCTGCTGATTTTTGCTGGATAATTTTTATTGTTTTGGTAATTTGTTACTAATTCTGCAGTCTAACCACAGAAACTAACTCAAGACCATTGAAAGTATTTATTTATTTATTTACTTAATAATAGCTGAAAATAGTCCATGTTTGTTTTTAATTAAAAATAAATACATTTTCCTTTTTCAGAGCGATGTCTTCTGCATTTTATTCAAAACAACTTTCCAAAAATAAAAAAAAGCCTAAAAGTCAAAACTTCTGTTAATCTATATTAAATCAAAGAAACATTTAATGCCTGAAAAGTTTATTGTTTGATAGGTAAATAAAACCTTTACATTCTTGGTTTTATTTTTATTTTTTAAATGCCATCTTTGGTGTTCAATTGAAATTTGCCTCATTTAAAAAAAAAAAATCAACAACCTAAAAGAAAGACTTTTGTTTCTTCTGTTTAGTTATTATATAAAATAAACTTTTTATTTCTCTAAAATGTATTTATTTTTCCAATTCGTCTCTTTGAGTGAAGCTAAAAACTTTGTTCCCTGAAGATTTTCAGACTGTAATCTAATTATGGCTAAAGCTGCTTATCTTGTGCAGAAAAAGTTCATATTTTTTGTGAATTTTAACAGAAACAGGAAGTTATTTAACCAATCAGGACACAGAGCCTGAGGGGTTCAGTTAGAACAGAAACAGGTTGAACTTTGACCTCCTGGTTGTAATAAGTTACCAGGAGATTCTGGCAGATCATTTCCAGTTTCAGACGATTCTGCTTTTAAAGTTAACTATTGTTTACGTCTCTTGTCCCTAAAAGTAGCATTTAGCATTTAGCATTTAGCGTCCAGCCTCTGATTAGGTGGGGGAGCCATCTTGTTTATGATGGAGACGAGAAACTGAACATTTTTATCACAATTTCAGGAAATAACCACAAATTAAAAACCATTGATGTTTTTATAAATAATAAAATAATTTACATTTCACCAGCAGAGGCGCCAAAAAGTAACATTTTGAATTAAAGTTGATTAAATTCAGTTAGTTTTCATTTATTTGTTCCAGTTTGCAATAAAATATTTAAGATAAATTATTAAATTCTTAAAAATGGACAAAGATTTAATGTAACATCCTGTTTTTGTTAGAAAATATGTATTTTTAAAGTTTTCCCACTGAAAAAGGGAGTTTTTAATTTAGTCAAATTTTACTATTTCAGTCCTTGAAGTTCTTTCCTATTTCAAACTAAATTCAAAATATTTTATTTATTCTGAAGGAAAATTAAATTTAAATTTAAATTAAATAAAATACTGCTTGTGATAATAATTCTTCTTAAATTAAAGTAATATAAAATAATTATAATAATCACTGGATATTTGTGGCTCTGACTATTATAATATTAAAATAAAAGGAAAAATGTCTCACAGATAAAGAACATTTTCTGTATTAACTTCAGTTTTCCATTTAAAAATATAATATATAATATGTAAAACAAAATCTTAGAAATTTAGCAACAATTAAAATGATAGTTTACTGAAAGTAAATCTCATAAAAACAAATAAAAACAGAAAAACTTAAGTTTGAAATTAAATTCTTCCAGGTGACGCTGCAGGGATGTCTTCATCCCTCCTCCTCCTCCTCCTCTCCCTTCTCGTCCCCACCCTGATGTTGGAGTTTCGTTACCATAACAACAAAGAAATCGAGCAGTACCTGGTCCAGGTCAACGCCGACAACCCCAACATCACACACCTGTACAGCATCGGCAACTCGGTTAAAGGTAACAGCAGCAGGACACACAGCGGCGAAAATCCACAAATACTTTAGATTTCTGCTAAAAGCTCCCATAACTGCTTCTTTTAAGAATTAAAACAGTAAAAACAGCTCAGTATTCATTCTGGAAACTGCCTTAGCGCTGTTAGCTTCTGCTTTTCTCTTAGCAGTTTAGCTAATTAGCAGCAAGGAAAGTGAATGGTGCTCCTGGATTGGCTGCTTTTCGAAATGCTTGCTAATAGCTAGCATAGCTTCCGAGCCAATTTCAGACAAAGTCTGTGAAAAATAAAGCACAAATAATTTGGAAAATGTTGCACAAACACTGAACAGTGAATAGCTGAGGATCAGCTAACAGTCTGAGCTAACAGTCGCAGCTCCAGATCCCTCCTGGAGGGCAGGAAAATGCTAGCTAACAATTGCTACCCTTGATTTTAGCTGTGAAGTTTACATAACACACTAAACTTAAAAGGCATAAAGTGCTTTGCTGCTAATTGTTGTCACCATGACAATTAGCATGGTAAAAGTTTAGGTAAAAGTCAAGGTCAGGTAAAAGTTTTCATTAAAAAAGTTACGAGGCAGAGGAAAGGTGCTAATTATGCTAGCTTGACTATGACAACCTTAACATGTCGCTGCAGATCTCAGTGTGTTCAGGTTAAAAATGTTTGAAAAGTTGACCAACTCCAACTTTCTGACTGATCATCAGTATAAGCAGGAGTTAAACTTGGCTAACGATCAGTAACAGGAAATTATTTAACGAAAGCAGTTTAGTTAGTTTAGTGTTCTCTGTTTTTTAATCTATTAAAATCTAAAGTAAAACTGAACAATATTTAATAATAACAGTTTGCAAATACACTCAAAAACTCAATTAGACAAACAAAATAAAACTGTTATAACCCTGGTTATGATACTTTTTATAAAGTATTTATCGACTTTGAATTTGTGCCCAGTTGCTGTAAAAATGTATTTTATCTGAACTTTATGAGAAAAATCAACAGAAAAATAAAGGAAAGTAAAAAAATAAACATGCATTAGAAAAACTTTTGGCTGCAATTCCAAGCTAATCCGAACAGAAAATGTTTCAAATCACAGACAGTGATTTGACACACAGACAGGTGCGCGGTCACCAGCGCACCTGATGCTGCACTGGTGACCGCGCAGCATCAGGTGTCTGTAACCGTAGCAACCTGGATGGCGGCCGGGCGTCTGCTGCCGCGATCAAATGACGGTGCGTTTAATCACCCGCAGCTAATCTGAGCTAATCCAGGACGCCAACTGGCCTCCTTCCAAACGCCTCCTTCTTTCTGCTCTCACCTCGTCGGTCTGGGTCGGTCCGGGTCGGTCTGGGTCAGTCTGGGTCGGTCCGGGTCAGTCTGGGTCGGTCTGGGTCAGTCTGGGTCAGTCTGGGTCGGTCTGGGTCGGTCCGGCGGTGACTCACCTCTCCCTGCAGGCTCGCTCCAATTCAGTCACTAAATATCCACGGTTGTTTATAGTTAAAGGTGTAATCTGTAAAATTAATGCGAGAAAATTCTCACCTATAATCTATAAATGTTGAAGGTTCTGGTTTCTAAACACAGAGAATTACTATTGAGAAAAATGGAATTAATGATCCATCCCTCTCTCTCTGTCTCTCTCTCTCCCTCTCTCTCTCTCTCTGTCTCTCTCTCTCTGTCTCCCTCTCTCTGTCTCCCTCTCTCTCTCTCTGCAGGTCAGCAGCTGTGGGTCTTGGCTCTGGGTCTTCGCCCGCGCCGTCACACCGTCGGCATCCCGGAGTTCAAATATGTGGGCAACTTGCACGGAAACGAGGTGGGAGAATAAACAGGTCCAGTAGAACCGACCCTGCAAGCAGGAAGCGGTTCTGAACCGACCCACAAAAGGCTTTCAGAGTCGGACTCGGTCCGTGAGCCGCTTTGTGTCAGAACAACGGGCGGCGGGGCGGCCCGCTTTGTAACGTGACGAGACCAGACAGCGGCTGAGTCAACATGCAGCAGGAAGCAGCACCCAGAGAAAAGACGTTTATTTACCTTCTTCCTCTTTGGTTTCTGCTGCTGCTGCAGAGAAAGGAGGGAGACGTTTCCGCAGATACGAACCAAAACGCTTCTGGTTTATCAAGAGTTTAGTTTTTCATCATTTAATTTATGGAAAATCAGGATGTTTGTATTTTGTATTCAGAGTGATGTCACTGCGCTGAAGGTGGCCATCTTGGTTGAAAGTTTGTTTGCAGCTTCTGTTTATGTGGTTAGCTCTATGATGGACGTTGAGCTTTTCATTGGTTAAATTACAAGAATAAAGTTGTAATATTAGCAGGATAAAGTCCCGAATTTGAAAACTGTAACTCTAAATGCACCATTTCCAACCTGAATGTGGTGGTGGCAGCATCATGCTGTGGGGAAGCTGTTCACTGATGATGGATTCAGGTCAGAAAACCTCCGAGAGCATCGCCACCATGCAGCCAGAGATGTGTTAGAATGGCCTAGTCAAAGCCCTGACAAACAGACGTTGTCTGTCTGATCTGATCTGTAGCGAAGAAGACTGATGAAATGTTTCAGTCTGTAGACGTAAAGCTGTTTATTACATGCTGACAGCCGCGGTGCTGCCTTCAGGGTCAACAGGGTGAATTTATTTCTTTTTCTTCATCGTTGTGACGAGTCGATGCAAGTCCAGCTTAAACACATCGGCCCGCATTCGTCCTGCGTTTTTAAACCGCTTCCTGTTCAAACAGTGAAGAAGAAACAGTTCAACAGAAAAGCTGCCGATTAGCATCTCGTAACCGCGGTAACTGTGGCTGTCCGTCAGCGTCGCTAATGCGTGCGAGTCAAAGGGAAGGTCCTTAAAGAGACGAGTCACGCCTGGACACACAGCGGCCTCTCACACACACACAGGACACACACACAGGACACACACACAGGACACACACACAGGGTTGGCTAACAGAACCAGTGGAGTGTGTCGCTTCAGGGGAAATGTCCGGAAAAAGACTTCCTTTCTTCTCGATCCGAAAGCACACACACACACACACACACACACACACACACACACACACACACACACACACACACACACACACACACACACACACACACACGCTGACACACACAGGTCGCTGTAGCTCCGGCTCATGTTGCCTTCAGTGGTGTTCAGTTTCTGCAGACCTCATTTACTGTGAAGAGATCGGGTTCTGCTGATCAGAATCATTGATTATTTTATAATTATCCTCCAAACCAGATCATCAAAGCAGCCATTTTATACGGAAGACCAAAAATGACATATTTTAAAATCCATCCATTTTCTAACACCTTGACCCCAATGGGATCAGGAGGAGCTGAAAGGCGGGGTCGCCGGGGTCACCTGGACAGGTCGCCAGTCTGTCGCCACACACCTAGGAAGAATTTAGAGGGACAGTTAACCTGACAGTCATGTTTTTGCCGGAGGGAGACCCACCATGCAGGCAGCCCATGTTTACAGATAACGGCAGAAATATGGAATTTATTTTCTTTACACGCCCATTTTTGTCAAAAAAAATTACTTACCTCATTCATACCTTTTCGCAAATACATACATATATGTATGTATTTGCGATGTATGTATTACTTGGATCATTGAATGCTTAGAGATGTATAACATCAACAGGACTCTGAGAGCCTTCATTGCAAACTCAATGAGGCTGTGGAAAACCACCCTTGAAGCCAACTGCAAACCACTTGCACAAGTGTCCATCAAATGTGGCATATACCAAGGAGATGCTCTGTCCCCGCTACTGTTCTGCATAGGCCTGAACCCCCTCAGCCAAATTATCAACAAGACTGGCTACGGATACCGACTCAAAAATGGGGGCCAACATCAGTCACCTTCTCTACATGGATGACATCAAGCTGTACACCAAGAGTGAGCTGAGACATCGACTCACTGATCCACACCACCAGGATCTACAGCACAGACATTGGGATGTCATTCGGACTAGAGAAGTGTGGTCGGCTGATTACAAAGAGGGGGAAGGTGATCCGCACAGAAGGGGTCTCACTCCCAGAAGGAACAATAGCAGACATAGAGGACAGTTACAAGTACCTAGGTATACCACAAGCAAATGGCAACCTCGATGAGGCCACAAGGAAAGGAGCAACAGCTAAATACCTCCAACGAATAAGGCAAGTCCTGAGAAGCCAGCTCAATGGCAAGAACAAAATCCGTGCGATAAACAGCTATGCCCCTGCCAGTAATCAGATACCCTGCTGGAATAATTAGCTGGCCAAAGGAGGAGATAAAAGCCACAGATATTAAGACTAGAAAGCTACTAACAATGCATGGAGGGTTCCATCCCAAATCCAGCACCCTGAGACTGTACACGAGCCGCAAGGAAGGAGGCAGAGGACTAGTGAGTGTGAGAACCACTGTCCAGGACGAAACAACTAAGATCCATAAATACATCAGGGACAAAGCCTCAACAGACAATGTGCTCAGTGAATGTCTCAGACAACAGGGAACGGAGGTTGAAGTGCCAGAGATACCATCATGGGAGGACAAGCCCCTACATGGGATGTACCACCAGCAAATAACCCAAGTGGCTGATATCAGTAAATCCTACCAGGCGGAAAAGCTGGACTCAGGACAGCACAGAGGCCTCATCATGGCCGCCCAGGAACAGGCCCTAAACACCAGAGCAATAGAGGCCCAGATCTACCACACCAGACAAGACCCAAGGTGTAGGTTGTGCAAGGAGGCCCCTGAGACAGTCCAGCACATAACAGCAGGGTGCAAGATACTGGCAGGGAAAGCATACATGGAACGACATAACCAAGTGGCAGGCATAGTGTACAGAAACATCTGTGCAGAATATGGACTGGAAACCCCCGAGATCAAAGTGGGAAACACCCCCAAAGGTGGTGGAGAATGCCAGAGCTAAGATCCTGTGGGACTTCCAGATCCAGACAGACAGAATGGTAATGGCGAACCAACCAGACATTGTCATAGTGGATAAACAACAGAGGAAAGCCGTTGTGGTAGATGTAGCAATACCAAGCGATTGCAACATCAGGAAAAAGGAGCACGAGAAACTGGAGAAATACCAGGGCCTCAGGGAGGAACTGGAGAGCCTGGAAGGTGAAGACCACAGTGGTGCCCTGTGGTCATCGGGACCCCTCAGGGGCAGTAACCCCCAAACTGGAGCAGTGGCTACAACAGATCCCAGGAACAACATCAGACATCTCAGTCCAGAAATGTGCAGTCCTTGGCACAGCCAAGATACTGCAGGACCCTCAAGCTCCCAGGCCTCTGGTAGAGGACCCGAGCTCAGAGGATAAGAACCACCCGCGGTGGGGGAGAAGGGAATTTTTTTATGCATTTTTGTTGTTGTTTTTCCTCATATTTTATTTTTAAAATTATAATATTTTACTTTTAAGACAACTATACAGTCATCAGCAGCTGCAGCAATGACTGTATCATTGTTTTATTCGTCTCCGTTATTCGGTGCTGTTACAGTAAATGAATGCTTGCTCTGTTCTTACAGTGAAGATCTAAACAGCTGCGTTCTGACAGAAACATGAAACCTCAATCAAGCCTCTGTCTCTGCAAACAGTTGGAGGAATTAGATTGAAAGAATAAACCAAATTCTGCAACTCAACAACATGAGCTGCATTAGCCAACGATTTGCAATAAAAACAATGGACCAACAGAAAAAACAGCATAAAAACAGAAACTTTTCCACCTTGATGTGTTTATTATTTTGATTAAGCTGCTTTGACTGAGAAATGTTGTTTCTTTTGGGAAAAAGAGGAGATTTCCTGTACTTCCTGTTAAATCCAGCAGCAAACGTCCCTCAGGCTTCGTCTTTCTGAAGACGGTTTTAAAACGTTCCACCTTCACTTCGCTGAAAAGCCGAATCCTTCTGCTAATGCACAGCAAGATAAACAAAACTCAGCTTCTTATCCAAACTGACCAGAAACATCTGATGACTGATGAGGAGTAGATGTGGCCCAAACACTCAACCAGCCTGGAGCTCCATGAAGAAACCTGCAGCTGAGATGATCTGAGGCTCAGACGTTAATCCTGGTCTTCACTTAAATCCTTCCATTAAAATCATTTCAGCTCTTTAATGCACAACCGAACCGAAAGACTGATTTCTGCTGTTGGACACGCTTCAGCTAATCCACTAATAGCATAGCTAGTTTTTCACTTAGCACTTTTGCTAACTTTGAAAACATTTAGTGCTCTCAGCTTTCCCTAAATTAATTTTTCCAGATTACTATGATGTTTTGTAAACTTTTGAAACATCTTTAAATGTCCATCAATGCATCAGAATAAATTGATGCTGTGGTTTTTCAAAGGGACCTATAATTAGCACTTTAGCCTTAGCTTTCACTAAATACTGTTAATGTTGGTGTAGCACTTCAGCATTAGCTTCATTAAATACTTCAGCATTTGCTAAGTGCTTTAGCATTAGCTTAGTTAAACAGTGCGTTGTATACCTTTTAGCATTAGCTTCCCATAAATATCAATGTTGTTGTTGTGTTTTAGCGTTAGCAGAGCTAATGTTCATGATTAGTGCTTTAGTATAGTGCCGCTAACGTTTTAGCAAATGCTCTATCATATGTGATTCCAGACTGGATGTCAAACTGTTGCTTGGTGCTTAGAGGCAAAAATAACTTTGTGCTGCAACCTGGGGACAAAAGTTCAGATTTTCTCTCTTTACAAATCAAACAATTTTCCACTAATTGAACCCAATGTTGTAGCTTTAAATGTTTCCTGGATGGATGTTCAAAGCAACGATTCAAACACTGTATTTATCCAGTTTGTGTGTTTTTTGATGCTGAGACTAAATAAACATCAGATAAAGGAACAAGGCAGGAAAAAGAGCATCTCTGATGTCTGCTAGGGAACAATGGCACTTTGTGGCACAGAAGATTGAGATCTCAGCCTTTCAATGCTCACAATAGCAAACAGAACCGTTTCTATTGGGGCGGCAGCTGAACTGTGTGATTACTCCAGCTGGGTGTGTTTGACTGGGACAGGAAGGCGTTTGGGTGGATGACAAAGGAGAGAAGAACGATGGCTGGAGGCAGCGACTCGTCCTGACTTGTTTCTAAAGACTCTGAGCGTTTACACCGTCTCACCTTTCTCCTCTTCTGCTTCCTGAAACTCGCAGTCGATCACAGAGTTTCCCTTTTCTTCGTCCAACGATCCCTTCCTTCCAGGAAACGCAGCCTGCCAGCGAGCCGCCACTGGATCTGGATCCGACTCGCATCACTGCAACACCAGAACAGAAGAAAAGAAAACAAAACAAAACAAAAGAAAACAAAACTCTGCTGCAGTTTCTCTTTTCATGATACATCAAAGTGTATTTATTGTCATTCTGGATGTTTTTTCTTATCTGATTCCTGTCGATTTTTTTGTCTAGAATTGAAAACAAAAACGTTGAACATTTGATTCAGTCAGGAAAAATTTGCTCCTGCTTTTTGTGACGATGCGTTTTTCAATCTTCATAACAACATTTAAGCAAAATAAAAATGTCAGTTTCTCCATAACTCAACAGACCTTCGCAGCAGAAATGGTTTTTATATATATTTTTAATGGTCTTTTATTACATCTTCAAACAAAGGGTCCCTTTTATAGAAGATAAACGCCGCGAAAGAAAAAATTCAGAAAAAAATTAATTATTAGAAAAACTCAAGAATCTGAGGGGGAAAAAAATCTAAACTTTGAATCATGTCTGAGAATTCAGATGTTTTTTCTCAGGATTTTGACCATTCTGAGAAAAACTGAAAAATTCAGAACTATAGAAAAAAATAAAAATTCAGATTTTTATTCCTCAGAATTCAGAAAAAATGTCAGAATTTTGACTTTTTCTGACCTCAAAATCTGGACTTCTGGTCTCTTTCTGGAAAGAAATTAACTGAGTCTAGAGTCAAAATTCTTAGAAAAAAGTGAGAAAAAGTCAAAATTCAGAATTTTTGTCTCAGAATTTTGAGATCAGAATTGTAAATATTTTTCCAGTGGTTTTGTAAACTTTCTCATCGCCAGTAGAAAACGCCGTAATGACGTCATGGTCTTGCCTCTCCTGGATCCGGCTGTGAAAAAGCGGGAATCGCCATGGAAACAGCCCACTAATCATTTCCTGAGCCTGTTTGAAGCCCTTCGAGTTGAACACCAACTGTTTATTTTTATTTGGTTCAGGTTTTGGGTCGGGTTCTCCTCCTCCAGCTGATCGCTGAGCTGGTCCGCGGTTACCGTAACAACGAGACCTGGTCGCTGCAGCTGCTGAACAGCACGCGGATCCACATCCTGCCGACCATAAACCCGGACGGCTTCGACGAGGCCGACACAAACTGCATGATGAGCCAAGGAAGGTAAAAACAGAACCGCTTTGTTCTAGTGCCGTTTTATCTCAGAAAATGGTGATTTTAGTAAAAATGAAGGAGAAACAGTTAAAATCTTCACTTTTGCTTCCAGAGTAACCATCTGAAAAGTGCGGCATGCTTTTTTACACATATCTGAAGTTTTATTTTTTGTGAATAGAAGCAGTTATATACTGTAACCAGGGTTTGTACGGTGCTTGAAATCATTGAAAGTCATTGAATTTAGATGTCTCAGGGTTTGGAAAGTACTTGAATTCTGTTTAAAGTGCTTGAAAGTTGTTGAAATTCATGCTGAACAGTTTGGTAATAATGTGCAACATAATGTTTGGTTAAAAGCCTAAATCTGGAAAATAGTATTTCCAGTTGAAAGCAGAAATTTAGACAGATTTTTAAATTTCTCACAGTCTGAAGAAATCTGAAATCTTGCCTTGAAAGTAAATTTTACTTTGGTGTAAAAAATCTATTTTATGTCTGAATATCTTTAGACTTTTTGTTTTGATAATTTTTACAAGACATATTTACATATTTCATCTTTTTTATTCATTCTGTAGATGTTTGAAAACACATATGTAGTTAAAACAAACATTTCATGGCAACATAGCGAAACTTTTGTACTTTTGCTCGAACAAGGATGTTTTTCCACTGAAGCTGGAGATCACTTCCCTTTGTTTCCACTTTCCTCAAATGTTTTACAACATTTTAGGATCTTAATGGAAAATCAAAATAGGAAGAATTTATTGAACAGGCAGCTAATGATCCAGCTGAACATTTCGTGGCTTCAGATGTTTATTGTGCAGAAATTAAACAGTTTTGCTCCAAACTCTGATTCCACACAGCGATCAGATTGTAGGCAGATGGTTGAAGCCTCTCAGTGTCTCATCATGTGTGTTTTACAGCCCCGTTAAGCCGACGCGCCTCGGTGAACGGAGTGTGTGGTCCAAACCCTGAAAGGACTTTTTCCTCTTGCTTTAAACAGAACCAGGCAGAAACTGGGTTTGTTTTAGTTCTGCACCAATTTCTTCAAACTCGATGTTTTATCTTCGATTGGGTTCAGATTTTTACTGGATTTTTAAAATATGTTTTGTTCAAACTTCAAACTTTTTCACAGATTTTATTCTGAAAAGTGTGGTATGTTTTTGATTTTAGCCCTTCTGATTAGGCTTGTTGTAAAAAGCAATAAACTAATTAATCACATGATAATTAAAAAGAGCTAAATAATTTTCAACTGCACAGTTTGTTGTTTTACTCCTTTCTCTCATCTGCTGCTCTGGTCTCAAATATCCCTTATTTTGAAGGACATTACAGAATATTTGTGGTTTTATAATAAAACTGAATTAACGTGATAAAATATGTGTGTTAGCTGCCATATTTGTTGTTGTTTTTTAAGAAATAGTAAACACTTATTTTCTTTTATAAATATTTTAAAGTTCTCAACTTTCAGATGCAAAACCAATTTTCAGCATTTTGGACACGGGCCACACAAAGTCACTTTGAGGGCCACGAATGGCCCATGCACCACTATTTGGACACCTTTCCTCTAACTGGTTTTCTTCCAGGAAAATCCTCAGTTTTATTTTGTTCCAGTTTGGTTCCCACCTCTCTGTTCCCTGATGCCTGTTCCCTCCGGTCCTGATGGATCTCTGTCTGCTTTAGGATGAACTATAACGGCGTCGATCTGAATCGGGGATTTCCTGACGCCTTCGTTGGTCTTCGAAAGGAGCAGGAGCTGAACGAGGAGCAGAGGGAAGCTGAGGTGGGTTTCAGTTGGGACTTCCTGCTTTTGTTTATGAGCTTTGATTTAATGAATAGATTCTGCTTTTGAGTCACTTTCACAGTGTTCATATTACACACTTCGAGATCTATAATTGAATAATTTAGGTTTAAAAGGGGATTCAAGTGATTCAATGTAATTTTCACATTTGAAATCTTCATCTCATTGTTTTGCCAGAAAACATGAAGAAAATCCTAACTGAGGATTTAATGCTGAAAAAAATCTTCATTTTTTAAATGTTAAAGGAATCAGTGAGAACAAGTCGTGTGGCTGTTCCCTGGAGAACAGCTCTTATTTTGTAGGAACACATCAGTCAGTTGATTTCAGGCCAACAAAACACTTTATAGATCAAAAGAACTGTTAGCTTCATGGTGGCTATTAGCATTATTAGCTTCTCCTCGAGACTGTTATAAGAACTGTTCGCTATTCTTCAAAGTTTGTAAAGCATGTAGCTATCAGGTGGCTAACTGTTAGCTTCCTTTCAAGGTCGTTTTATGATGCTGTTAGGTACCATTTTAGACGCTGTAAGGTCTGTTAACTGATCTTCAAAGTTGATGAAGCATGTAGCTACAAGGCAGCTAACTGTTAGCTTCCCTTCAAAGTGGCTGTAAAAACTGTTAGCTAACAAACAAAGTGGCTCTGTAGCTAAAAGTTCATGATATAAGTTTCTAGCAAACTTTTATTTAGTAATAAATAAGGATTCGCTTTAGATGCAGATATTTTGGTTTGGTTGAGAAAATGAACAGTTCAGTTTTAAAGAGGTTAAATTCTGGACTTGACAGAGAGAGTTGGCTTCGTTAGCTTAGCATTGTAACAGATCCAGGTGATCAGACAGTATGATCCACTCATGTAGTTTATTTTGCAAACAGATGGAGCTCCAGTACTGAGCCTTGGGGGACGACCACGTTTATGAGTTATGACTGTCAAGGTGGATATTTATCAAACATTAAAATACCTGTTCAGCTTTAAGATACCCAAAGGCTAGCTACCAACTGCTTTGACCGATCAATCCGGTTTCTGAGAAATGTTGCAACCATTTGGAAACCAACATGAATCAAAATACTGCCATCCTGACTTATCTGTGTTGGATCATGTTCTCTGCAGCAGCCAGATAAACGCTGCAGGCTTCGCAAATGTTGGAGTTTCTGTCTGAACCTGCAGCTGAGCAAAAACCACATCCTGATATGACAACGATAAGTAAATAAATCCAAACCAGCTCTGCTGACAACAACTTAAGTATTTTATTTAAACCATCGCACTAGAAGCTCTTCTGTACATTAACAAGCAATGATAAATTAAAACTAGCTCAATCAGTTCATCATTTTTCCAACAACCTGATGATAAAATCTTCAGTTTGGTGATTTGGTCTCAGCTGGGCTCTTATTTTGAAGGACAGTTTTGTTTATATAGACAATATAATTCATTTTGTTTGTTGTTTCTGTTGCTTTATTTATTTTGGATATTTAAAACATCTTCCAGTTCCAGTGTTAAATAATCATTAGTATTGATGGTTTATCGATTTTGAAGAATGTATTCTTGAATTATTGTAATACTTGAAAATGGTCAATATTATAGTTTATCACGATAAATTCTGAGATTAATTATCACCTGGCAGAATGTTATTGTGACATGTGTTATTGTATTTAAGGTGTTTTGTTCAGCTGATTTTCGGTCATGTGATCCAGGTGAGAGCTGTGATTGGCTGGGTGCGAAGCGAAACGTTTGTCCTCTCCGCCAGCCTCCATGGAGGCGCCTTGGTGGCCAGTTATCCTTACGACAACGGCAACCCAGGTAGAAACTAACCCAGAAACCTTTTGTTGCTAAATTCTGCTGCAGGTTTTAATTGGACCGTTTCTGTCTGCATCTTTTTCTTTAAGGTGTTAATTGGTTTTAGAAATAGTTTAAGTTTCCTGGCTGGTTTTGCAGATTCTGGTTGGACGGTCGCGCCCAGCATCACGCCTGATGACGACGTGTTCGTCCACCTGGCGAAGGTTTACTCATACAACCACGCCTCCATGCACAAGGGGGACGTCTGCGTTGACAGCGAACCTTTCCAGGACGGCATCATCAACGGCTACTACTGGTACAAGCTGGAAGGTGAGCACAAAAACTGTAAAACCTTTTCAAATCTTTATATCATGTTATTATGTTATTTTGTTCATATTTTTTAGTTTGTAAACACTGTCACCTCAATGTTTTTGCTATAAGCTCTAAATTATGCATTCGCATGAAAAACTGCAGGCTTCTGTTGATTATGTGTGAATTTGACTGATTGATGTAATTTGTTGTCTGGAGTCTAAAGGACCACAAAAAGAGCTGCAGTGGACCAGATTTGGGCCCCAGGCCTCGAGTTTGACACTTAATTTGTAGAAGAATGGGCCGGTGCTGATTAGAACCTGGGTGCAGCTGAAAGGGGAGCAGCAGGCAGGCTGAGTGAGAGAGAGAAACGGCAGAGCAGCAACTATCCGCAAACAAACATGCAAAACAAAAAGGACAACAGGAATAAACAATAAATCTGATCTAACTAAAACAAACAACTAAAAGACCAAACAAAAGACAGAAGCTATGGCTAATTATGAATGGAAAACACACAACGCCGCCCCTTTAAGAGCTTCTGTGTGGTTCCAGGTGGGATGCAGGACTACAACTATGTGTTTGCGCAATGTTTGGAGCTGACGCTGGAGCTTTCCTGCTGCAAGTTTCCTCGACCCAAAAAACTTCCTGCCCTGTGGACGGACAACAAAGAGGCTCTGCTAGCTTTCATCCAGCAGGTCCACCTGGGTCAGAACCGTGTGTTAGCTTTAGCCTGGAGCTAACACCGGGCGCTGAAAGGATTGATGGGTCTCTGTCTGTCCTGTAGGGGTGAAAGGTCAAGTGTTTGATGGTTGGGGGATGCCGGTGCAGAACGCGGTGGTGGAGGTCGAAGGTCGCAGGAACATATGTCCGTTCAGAACCAACCAGCATGGAGAATATTACCGGCTGCTGTTGCCTGGAAACTACACCTTCAAAGTAAATAATAATTACTACTTTCAAAATTTTACCTTCACTTATTAGATCTCAGGTTTTAAACTACGTCTGGCAGCACAAGAAGGAAAAAACGAATCTTTTCAAATAAGGAATGCAAATTCTTACAAGACGATGCAAATTAGCCGAGTTTCCATCTGCAGGGAATCAGAGCGAAATTTCATCACGTTGTGCTGCAAAAAGAAATGGTGTAGAAATGTTTTAGTTTTAATGGCAAATATCTAAATAACTCATATTAGTAACAAAATTAACAAAATCAGGCCAATGCTTTTTTTCCAATAATAATTCATGAAGCTTCAACAGAAACTGCAGGTGAAGGTTTGATTAAAACATTTAAGGTTTTTATTTGGTTGGCAGAAGATCCAGAAATTTTACTGAAGTAAGAGTAAAAATACTTTATAATAAAACGACTGAAGTAAAAAGTAAAGCACAGAAAAAATACTCCTGAAAAGACAGTTTTTGGGTAAATGTAACTTTAACCCTGCAAATCAAATCTGCAGGAACAAAAAGTTTCTCGTGTTTTTTATTCTGATTTTCTCTCAGGTGTCGTTTCCGGGTCACGAGGTTCTGACAGAGACGCTCAGCATCCCGTACGGTCCAAGACAATATTCTGCAATGAAGCACGACTTTAAGCTGCGACGCGTCGCCTTGGCAACGGTCCACTCTCAGGCTCAGCTCAGCCCATCTTGTAATTACTCATTACTGCTGGATGGTGGCGCCATTGCGGCCGGACCCGCCCGGTTCGGACTGATAGTCGGGGTCAGTTTAGTGATGGTGCTTCAGTCTGTGATGGACTGAAAACAGGATCTGAACCGAACCCAAAACACCGACCAAAACCAAACCAGGTGAGAGGTCAATGAAGGTCGGCTTCACTGGCTGCTGCTGGTTTATGTCTCCAAAAAGCAACGAAAACAGAAAAGATTTCAACAAATAAAAGAAATGATGGCTGGATTCCATCTATCTGCTTCAGTATGGAAGAAGATTAGTGCCAAAAACAATTTAGATCGTTTTAAAAATCAGAATTCTATAATATTCTGGGATCAAAAATCAGAATTATAATTTTTAAAAGTCAAAATTCTGAATCATGATTTTTAAAAATTCTGAATTAAGCCAAGAAGTCTGAATTCTGAGGTTAAACTCAGAATATGAGGAATTTCGACTGATTTTTAAAAAAAGTCAAAATCCTGGGATTAAAGTCTGAGGTAAAAATTCTGAGAAAAAAAAATGTTGAGAAAAAAAAGTCAAAAAAGTCAGAATTAAAGTCAACAATTTGAGGAAAGAGATCAGAGTTCTGGTCAGAATTTTCAGGTTAAAGTCCTAACTTGTGGATTTTTTATTTTTATCAGAATTCAGATTTTTATTTATTTTTTTAAGTCAAAGTTTTGGGATTAAAGTCAAAATTCAGATAAAAAAATCAGCTGTTTTTTTCACCGGCCTTCATCCTCTTCTCTAGTTTATTGTTGAACTTAGTTGAACGGAAATGAAAATGTAAAACATATTTAACTAATTTTACGATTTCCCAAACTCTGATACATTTCTGATGTTAGAAGCACAAATTAAGGTTTTTCTACGTCTATTTTCGGTAGAAATCTAACGGCTAATATTTCAGGATAATTGTACAATATTTAGATGAATTTAACTTTAAAGAAGTTATTAAACTAACTAAAATAAATTACTTTTACATTTAAAAGGAACAAAAAGGCAGACATATTTATTTTGAGCATTTGTAATTTCAGAACAAACTGTCCATGTTTGTGAACTAAAATTGTACTTAAAGTCATTTAAATTAATAAATGAATAAATTAATAAATAAGGCTGCCTCAGTAAACAGTTAGTAAACAGCGTTTCAACATTTATTCTGTATATTCAAGGTGGGTTTTATTCATGACGAAGTTTTATTAATTACATTACTTCTGTTAAAGTTGCTTTTAATATTTTTTAAATGCACTAATTATCTTTTTAGGGTAGTAAACTGACAGCTTTAGCAAAGCTGATGCTAAAGCTAAAATATGTTTGGTCAGAATAATTTCCATAATTATGCACATAACATTATACAAATTTATTATTTAATATTTATACTTGTTACAGTATTTATTAACTAAATTCAAAAATAATTCTGCTATGCTAACTGGTTATGTTTCATTCTTTTTATAGACAGGTAGTCGTTGGCAAAATTAATATATTTTATAATATCTACATTTATTGCATGTATTTTATTGCAGTTTAATAAAAACACCTATGAAAATTAATTATAATTTTTGATTTCAGTGACAAATGTATTTAATTCTGTATGTTTGAGGATGTAAAGGCGGAATCGTAGAAATTGCTGATTGTTTTGTCTTGTCACAGAAAGTTTCATGTTTGTGAACCGACTTCAGGTTCTCAGGTTATAAAAATCAAATCAAAACTTTCAATTGATTAATTCAAGATTATACGGCATCTATGATGGTTATTCAGATCCTTGCAGATGGAGAAACGGAGCTAATTCCCACCAAAAAAACATAAAAAAATTTAGCTTAATCTGCATAAGAAAAGTTTGAAAACTTGGGAATGTTTTCCAGAACAAAGGGAGAAACTTTGAGATCAATCTCAGAAATTTTCTGGAATAAATTTGGACATTTTTGAGTTTGAAAAGTCGTACAATTTTTACTTTTAGAAATGTTCAGAGAGCAAAAGTCCAACATTTTTAACTTTTGAATCTCAGAAATGTAAATTTTTGAGGTTTAACCTCAAAATTAGTTTTTGTTCCAAGAAAATTATTGACTTAGGAAGCACCGAAATTTACTTCATTTCTTTTTAGAAAATGTATTTTTATTAGTTTTTTGGCAGCAATGTAGCCCTCCTCTTATGTCTACAGTGGCTCTAATATAGTTTCTCATAAGTGTCTCCAGTAACTAAATTTGAATTTAAAATGCCACTGGGCGGCTGGAATTACCGTAATCGTTCAGTTTTCATATAAAAGCATTTATTTTTCCGCATGTCTAATTTAGACGAGTACAAAACTCCAAGATTACACTTGGAGGTAATCTTCATATTTCTGCTCCTCTCAGAAATGAAAAGGGTTTAAATTTGTTTCTTCCTTCTTCAGAGGAAAAATCCTCTGCCTCAGGACTTCATGAAGTCTTTCCAACCTGAGATTCACTCCAGTTAGTTGGAGTGTAATTTTATCTGCGTGGAAAAGCTTTTAAAATTAGCACTTGAAAGGAGAGAGAGCTGCTTTTACAACGGCTGGGATTACAACCAGAGCAGAGCTTCCAGCACACAGAGAGGAAAACAGCAAACTGGTTCAGTTCCCCTCACAAATGACTGTTTCTCATCACTGTTCAGGATTTTTTAAACACTAAATTGCAACAAGAAAGCAACAAAAAAAAAATTTTTTTTAGTTTGTAAAATAGATCAAATGTGCACCAATAAGACTCACTAAAATATAAAACCAAACATTTAACATTTTTGTTTTCTATGTTTTTATAAATCTTACCAAAACTGAGAGAAAGCAAGAAAAATACTTGAAAGCACCACCTGGTGGCCAATCTTGGTATCTGTGAATCTAAATAATTTTCTAAAAACATATAATTGAAAAACTTTTACATTTATTTAGAGGTGGAATTAATCCATGTTTAAAAATGCTTCCAGAACTTTATAGAGATATTTTATTATCTGACATTCTCAAGTGTCTTCTTAATACATCAAAAACATTTAAATCTTGTAACTTTAGTTTAGTCTTTATGTCAATAAACAGGTTTATTCCGAACAGCAGGACGTCTGTTTGTTGCTCCAACACAAATCCCATTTAACTTGATGTGTAATTTAGGGATTTAAAGTGAGTTTAGGTGAATTAGGGACGGATTAGCGCTCCGGTTTTTATCCCTAAAGTTCCTGGATTGTGGGAACCGTTCAAACCTCAGGACATGATCGACTCTTCAACTGGATCAGGAGGCAAATACAAATCATGTCGTAGCTGCTGGCTTATTTGGCTCAGACTTGTTCTCACCACTTCAGGGTAAAACGTCAATCTGACTCTTCAACTCTGATAATTTTCTTGCCACATTTTAGGTTTTTCTACTTTTGTTACTGCTTGATATGAAATGTTGCCTCATAAACCTTCTGTGCCACGTTGGACCGGGAGCGACTGCAGGCTTCAGTCGCTCTCAAACATCAGACCTCAGAAAAGCAGGAAATCTTATTTGTTTTGTTTGTTTGCGGTGAAAAACTGATGGAAGCTGAAATGTGCTGAACCTGGAATGAAGTCTCATAATATGAATAAAAACTATATGAGTAAAAACTGTGGGCGTCTTTTTCTCATTCTGTAAATGCTTGTTTTGAGTTTGCAGTTTGATAAAGAGGAAAGAATAAAAACATTACTGCAATGCAGTTTCAGTTATTAGCAGCTGAAATCCTGGTTAAGTTCATGTAAATCTTTAAACCTGAGGGAATTTTACATAAAAAAGAAAAGGAGAACCAGCTTTATGTGGTCATGAGATGAGCCATTAAAAACTTTAAAAACTCATTTTTAGAGACTCCCACTGGATTAGCTTTAAAATACTAACTCAATTAAAATGTTAGTACTAATTGGGTACTAAAACACCCAATTGGTATTTTTATTGGGTATTTCAGGTACATATTATGCCAGGTGTAAAATTATCCTGACAAATTATGATGAAGAAAAGCTTTATTTTAATCGGGCAACACTGCCCTCTTGTGGACAGAATTACATTCAAATTGTATTAAATAAAACTGATTTTCCCCTCAATGATGAATGTCCATTTCAGATTTATTGTTTTATTTTCTCACTTTTTAACTCATACTATACTATGACTCAGTTTTTCATATTTTCAACATCATACAAAGGATTAGTATGATGTCGAAAATATGCAAAAATGACACATTAGTATGACCTCAAAAAAGTAAATGACACTAATGACTATGACTCATATAATTAACGTTGGTTTTGGCCTGTTAACTGCATGCCTGCCTGTCTGCATGCGATCTGTTGGAGGCGAGTGAAACGCGGTTATCTGGTGAGCAGCAGGTGTCCGTTGTGTTATCAGAAACATCCAGAAGAGTTAATCTCATTTCTGCGTTTTCGTCAGGAAATCCTCACGTTCATCTCCACCTGGTTCAACAGACAGTCGGGCTGCACGCACAAAGTTCGATCAAGAGTTGGGATGTAAACAATAAATCGACTTGTGATTAAAGATTAGATTCAAATTGGCTGCAATTGAAGAATAAAACACATTTTCCAAAGCTGTTTGATTCAGATGGAAACGTCTTATTTTTAACACAAACTACAATCAAACACTAGAAAATGTTGGTTATAACACAAAATATTCAGTATCTCAGCTTTATGAAGTCCAGCATTAAGCTCAGCTTTTCATGAACTTTTTAAATTTGGCCTCATACTTTTCAATAAAAGTGAAAAAAATCTTTTTATTGCTCAAAACTGAGAAAGAAAATGACAGTTTATCATTTTCAACTAAACATTTAATGTTTTACTCATTTAATGTTTTGCAGGATGTAAGAAAAATCCAAGTATTTTGTTTCATCTACAATATTTTATATTTATGAGTCGCTCTTAGCCAATCAGAAGCTCCTCTGGTCCAGTGATGGACTCAGACCTGAACCTTCACAGTCACATAAAGTCAGTTATAAAGTCGACCTTTTGTCATCTGGACAATATTTCCACATTTAATTCTCTTCCACAGAATCTGGAAAACACCTGACAAACTCTGAAGATTACAAGTTTGTTCACCAGAAAACTGAAAACTCACATGACGTTTCACATGTTCAGCTCTCCGTCGCCCCCCTGTGGAAGCTACCTGGAATTGAAAGCATGTTTCCACACATTGTAATTTTTTATTCTCTCAGTTTATTCTCATAAACATCTTCAGAAAGAAATGAGAGAAAATACAAAAACAGGTCAATCAAATGTTTAGAACAAACCAAACGTTTCTCCTTTCACCCGTTGATCCTCTTTAGATGAAACGAGGCCAGAGAAACCACAAGGTGGCAGCTGAGCGGGAATGTAGTTGTGACGTGTGCGCAGGTGCAGGAGGACAGGAAGGAGGTCAAAGTGCAGTTGAATGAGGTCAGAGTGGTTTGGAAACATTTTGCTTTGGGAGATAAGAACAAAGTCCAGGAACGTTTTACACTGAAGGGAACCCAGAAACAAACAGTGACAAAATAAGTACACCCCTGCTGGTTTCATGCTGAGACATCGTCCTCCAGAAAGAGAAAACGTCTGAGGACAAACGGAGAACATCCAACTGTCATGTAAGGTGGTGGCAGCATAATGATCAGGGTTTGTCTGGATAGAAGAGCAGATCTGCAGCAGAACGAAAGCTGGGCGATCAACCAGTTTAATTACTGGTTTTCATTTTGCAAATATGACTTTATTCTTGTAATCAAAGATATTTTTTATTGAATTAAAAGCCACGAGTGAAAAATCAAATATAGTTTCTGTCAATTTCTTTTAATAAAGATTTACTTTAAGCTGAATCGCCCAGCTCTAAAAGAAAAGTCAAAAGTGCTGCGACGGCCTAGTCAAAGCCCAAGTGACGGGAATCCTGGAACGGAGGGTGAACTTACTTGTTTTTCTAAAATGAACACACCGGAATGGATCTATTGTCCATTAACCAATCAGATGTTCGTCTCCTTCGCGCTCAGCCTGACCTATGATGACCACTTCCTGTCCTGATGCCAGCTTCCTGTACAGCTGCAGCAGCTCGCCGGCCTGCGGCGCCTTCGACTCCGGCGTCGGCGGAACGTCGAAGTCAGAGGACGCCTGAGACGCCGGCAGCTCCTCGAGTTCTGATTGGGCCAGGATGAGGGTGTCGTCCAGGTTCTGGGAGGACTGGTTGGACTGGTTGGACTGGTTGGACTGGGAGGCGGACAGCGCCAGGCTGAAGGCGTCCAGGTCCTCCGGGGTTCGGTCGCCGTCGCTGAACAGATCCGGGGTCTGAGACGCAGCGGAGCAGCAGGAATGCGATTGGCTGTTCTGGCTGTCGCTCAGCGGCTCCGCCGTAAAGAAATCCTCCCACTTCGGCGCTTTGCTCACGTCTCCTGTCCTCTCGTCTTCCTCCTCCTCCTCTTCGTCGTCCTCGCCGTTGGACTCGGTGCAGTCGAAGTAGTTCTGAGCAGCAGACGAATCAGACACCAGCAGAGGTAAAGACGTGGCCACCGGGGGCGCTGTTCTCTCAGCCGGCGTCTCTGCAGTGAAAGGAGAAACAACCAGATCAACGTTTTCATTATTTCACCAAAATTATTTAAAATAATTATTAATATTTGTATTTTAAGGCGCCTCGTTTGCCATCGGAACTCGTTCCAAAACCAGAGGAGCAAAAACCGTCACAGAAATGATCTGATCTTTGTCTTCAGTTTTATTCTGCTGCCAAATTACATCAAGTTGAAAAGATGTTCAATATTATCTAATTTAATACGGAGACAGTTATTGATTGTATTTCAACAGTTTGTTGATGGGTTTTATCTTTACAGTCAGAATCTTGATTTGACCCAAATTGAACACAAGTTTGGTCAAAAAATATTTTTAGAATTGAACCTTGTTGGTCCCAAAATATCCTAATAAAAACATTTCATGCTAAAGTTGGAGAGATGAATACTTTAAGTACCAAAAGTACTAATACTACAAGTTTATAGAAGTATTAATAGATGTGCAGATTATGTATTTAATCGACGTTCTTGTCTAACGTTTGTTTATAATATTATTCAACCAAAATCAAAATGTTTGCTTTGGTTGAAGAAACATTCATGAAACAGAAAAATGTGAAAAAGAAAAAGGAAGAAGGTGAAAACGTACCGCTGTGCGTTTCCTGGTTCAGGATCAGTTTCTTCCGGAGCGGAGCCAGATCCAAACCGTCGAAAAGCTCGTCGTCGCTGCTGGAGTCTGAACACGGAACCAGGAGCAAAACATACGACTTCAAACTGGTTCACCTTATTTAAACTGGTTCACCTTATTTAAACTGGTTGACCTCATTTAAACTGGTTGACCTTATTTAAACTGGTTGACCTTATTTAAACTGGTTCACCTTATTTAAACTGGTTGACCTTATTTAAACTGGTTGACCTTATTTAAACTGGTTACCTATTTAAACTGGTTGACCTATTTAAACTGGTTGACCTCATTTAAACTGGTTTCAACCAGGTTGGTGATATGAAAGCTGCTGATAATTCAGCTGGTTTTTGCATTGCAGGCAGTAAAATGTTTATTTTTGATTTAAACTAGAAATAGAAACGTTTTTATCAGAAATATGTATTTCTGATATTGTGGTGAAATAAAAATCTACAAAATGGGTATTTTTAAAAAACTATTAATTGATCATTCTGATTATTAATCGGTCAGAATGATCGATCGTTCTGATGATTAATCATCAGAATCCAGTGGATAAAAATCCCACATATGTCCAAACCGGACAGGAAGACATGGAGCGGTCTTCGGGTTCTGAGTGGGTCACCGTCAGTGGGCCGCTGAGCTCGGTTCCGCTTCAGGACGCCCAGAGGTCTGTAAACGAAGGCGGATTCATCAGGCTGGTTCCGGCACATCAGCCTCAACCTGGAGACACAAACATCCTCATCCTCATCATCATCATGACCATCCTCATCCTCAGAGCAAAGACGACCATTTTTCCAGATGTTTCCAGATTTTTCTTGACTGAAGATTCTTTGGAGATGTTCTCACAGGAAGACATTCATTCAGAAAACTTTCCTGCATTAAAGCTTTTAAACTCACATCTGCGTGACGTCGGTCAGCGAGCGTCCGATCGGAACGACGCTCGGGAAAATGTTGACAGGCTGCAGGTAGGACAGGAAGTCCTTAATCTGGAACAAACCGGAAAAAACCCTCATTCATCTGGAACAACGTTGCAGATAAACAATGTTGGAGATAAAAGTGAACGTCTGACCTCTGAGTAGGAAGAGTGGAAGCTGAAACAGGCTCTGTAGGAACTACTTCCTGTTCTGGAGGACAGACTTCCTTCAGCCAAACTGAACTGAATTTATTACCATTCCCCAAAGTGAACAGTTCTTTCTTACTTTATGATGACGTTGGTCTTCTTGGTTCGCTCTCCGAACCACATGGTGGACGGTTTGATGCTGATGATCCGGAGCGGCGACCCATCGGTTGCCGAGCAACCACACGGCAACCGATTACCCTGGAAAAACTCCTCATCCTGCGGTAAAACACCGGACGTTAGTCCTGCTCTAGACTTCATTAAATGTACCAAAAGTTTGTGAAACGTTAAAAATATAATGTAGTTGCCATGGAGACGAGTGGAACAAACCCGGGGATGCCGGCAGGCGTGGATCTGAGTGGTGCGGTCGGTGGTGACGTAGCTCAGGATCTCCGGCATCTTCTTGAACATCGCCAGACTGTTGACATGGATCTAAAGGAGAAAATATTCAATATAGATAAGAAATATGTTACATTAAAACATATTAATGTTTAAATTAAAATCCTGAACAGATTCAACAGATTATTCACTTTCCTTAGAATCAGAACCAAAAGAGCCGAAGGTAGAGAACAGATTCACTTGATGGATGGATGAAAGAATGAACACATGAATGGACAGATGATGCTTTGTGGATCTTTAACCACAAAAGAATTTTGTCTTTTCTGGTTCCAGATTTCTGTCATGAAAAAGAATCAGGAAAACTTATCGAGTTTCCAGACTCTGACCGTTTCCATGGAAACGAACAGGTTCCCAGGCTCTGAGCAGATCCTGCAGCCTTGGAGGAATGGTGGCAGGACGGACTCTGACCCAACAGGATAAACGTTTTTCCTGCATGAGGAAACGTCGCTGTGCGGCTCACCTGCGTGCCGAACTCGTCTCCCAGGTTGGTGAACAGGTACTCGTATCCGTACGCGGCCTTGCAGTTCAGCCACACCACGTGATACGGACTCTGGCCGATCCAGCTTCCGATCAGCTCCGAAATCCCTTTCAGACACACTTCCTGCCAACACAGGAAGCAAAACCAAACCTCAAAACACTCCAACGCTTAGCACTGTTAGCATTAAATAGAGCCTTCAGCACTTAGCGATGCTATCATTGCTAAACACAATAGTCATCGTCTAGCTAGCATCATTAGCATACTAAATAAAACCTCCAACGCTTAGCATTGTTAGCATGCGATACAGAACCTCAAGGATTGTAGGCTGAATAGAACTGTCTGTACTCTGTTCTATTTAGAGAAAAGCTGGTATCCATGGCAACCCACATCATTAGCATGCTAAACAGAACCTCCAGCACTTAGCATCATTAGCTGCAGATAAGTAAAATGACTCACCCTGCTGGGGATCTGGTAGAAGCGCGGGTCGTAGAACGTGGAGTCCAGATAAACGCTCTGTATGTCTTTGACCCTGAGGGACATGGAGTGGACCGTCAAGATCCAGACCGGCCAGAACCGCATGAAGTCGCGGGTCGGAAGCAGGGAGTGCACGGGCCACTTCCAGCCCACAAGCCAGAAGTTTGAAACCTGTCTGGACTTCACCTGCTGCCGGAGTGCAGATGCTCCATCCTGGACGCGTCTCCGACCGCCAGCCGGAAGTCTCCCGTGTACAACACGTTTCCACGGCAACCCTCAAACAGGAACCTGGGAGGTACATGAGGTACAGGCGGACATGTACAGGATATGTGATGAAACAGGAAATACATCACAGCCACTTCCTGTGGACCTTTTAACTGGTCAGATTCTTTGTCTCTAACACTGAATGAACAGATTCCTCATCCCGAACAGATTCCTCCCCCCTTTGCTTCAGCGCTAAGAACAAGATTACTAGGAATCATTTAAAGAATCCGTTCAGAGATCTGATCAAAGCGGTAGGGAGGGACATGTTCAGGGTTAGGAATCTGTTCGTTCAGTCAGAAATCCAAACAGATTCTTTAAATGATTCCTAATAACCAACAGATTCCTCGTTTTTAACACTGAACAAACTGATTCCTGCCTCCAAGCAGATTCCAGACTCCTGGTGATGAACAGATTCTCAGACTGAACACATTCTCTTACTCCACTTACAAGTGATCGCACTACTTCTTGTTTTTAGCTGCTTTTCAATACATTTCTGTCCACAACTTGAACATTTTTAGAGGAAATGTTTGCTAAGCCACAAAACCAGACGCCACTCACATGACGGATCCAGGACAGTGACCTGCAGGAAGCAGCGTCACCACAATCTCTTCTTTCTGTCCCACAAACAGAAACCCAAAGTTAGAAACAAAAGCTGAAAACCTCGGACTGCAGCTTCGGTCCTGAACACACTGACCTCTCCGGACGCTTCGTCCACCAGGGAGATCTGAGTGGGGCTCTCCAGCTCCAGAGGAACCTGCGACCGAAACCAAACTCAGCACGGATTCCCAAAGGGTATTTTAAGCCTGGTCGGTCACCAGGCTAAACTTGCACCCCCGCCAGGCTGAGTTTGTTACTTATTATATGCAGAGGATGGTAGAGTTCCCAAAAATTATAGTCAAGTTAAGAGTAGCACTTCTACTACATATTTTTACTCAAGTAAAAAGTAAAGCGCAGTAAAAATACTCCTAAAAGTAAATTTCTCCAAAAAACGTTACTAAAGTAAATGTAATTGAGTAAATGTCACTAGTTGCAACCCAACTCTGATCATAACATCGACAGTGAAAACAGGTTAAAGAATCTCTTTGTTGAAACAGCAAAAAAAAACTAAATTAGAATGAAATGGTTGCAAAAGAACTTTATTTATTTATTTAAAGACTTCATAGTTGGTGTTTATGTATTGGTAATAATGTCTTCCAATAACACATAGTACAAATGTAACATTAACTCAAGTTAATTCTGTTTAATACTAAGCACTAATATTTATGTATTTCCTGTAGGAGAAATGTTTATATGGCAACACTTTTCAGCATTTCAACCATAATTGTATCATTTTGGGATTTTATGCAACAGACCAACACAAAATAGTCAATTGTTGTGAAGAATTGTGAAGTTGACAGAAAATTTCAAAATTTCCTGCCAACTTTAAACACTTTTTAACTCTAAAACGCGGAAGGCCTCAGGATGCCTGGCCTGCCGCCGAGCTTCTGGGGAAACTCTGGATGGACTCGGTGACCGGTTTGGACCCGAGACCAGAGGGGGAAGTACTCACTATGTATTCCTCCCAGAAGGCATACTTTGGGTTGTTGAGCAGCAACTCTTTGGTCACAAAGGAGCAGTAAAGTCTGACGGTTCGACTACAAACACAAACAGGAAGTAAGTTCTATTTACTCTTCCATTAAATACTTTAATATGTTTTTTTTTCATATTTTTTAAACTGTCACCATGTTGTAAAAGTACAATGTGAGAAACTCCTCTGAAGAAATGCAGCAAAAACCACCAATCAGAGCCAGGAAAAGGGTTTTATTGTTGTCAAGCAGCTTCATGTCCACATGGCTAAATGTGCAAATGGCAGAGAAACAACTTATAGTTGCAGGAAAACCGTTTATCCGCCGTCATCGGTGGCCATGCTATCGAGCTTTAGCATTCACAACGGGCTTTGCCAGTAGGCCTGTCCCAATAAATCAATTAATCACATCACAAATTAAAACGACTGGTTTTCCAAAAACTGGAGGATAAAAGTCTTCAGTTTGGAGTGTCGGTCACAACAATCCCTTTTTAGGAAGGACAATTTTGTTTACAGTGACTTCAACATCAATTTTCTTTCTTTATTCATTTTATTTATTTATTTATTTATTTATGTTGTCGATTTATTTCAGATATTTGAAATGTCTCCCAGTTCCAGTTTTCGATGTTCATTCAAATTTAAATTGATTTTTGAGGCTGTTTTCCTGCATTATTATGCCATTACCATGATATAACATAACAATGGTCTCAAAACAACATTTTCCTTTATCTTTCTAACTTCTGGGACAATTTATCATCAACAATTTATCATCAAGCAAAATGTTTTATTGTGACAAGCCTACACATTATGAGATTGTGATTGACAGCGCTAAGACCCGCCTCCCGGCTCTGATTGGCTGTTTCCAGTTAGCACTGGGAGAAACCAGAGCTAGTTTATAACTTATAGACCAACATTATATCATCATGAGTTTCAACTAATATATGAAAACAGGTTTTGATAAAAGTCACACACTGCAACCTGAACGTGTTTTAGACTCCATGTCCTTAATAACAGCTGCAGGTACCATGAAGCCCCAGCAGAGGAAGAATAATTTAATTTCTTCATCTGTAGCCAAACTGCAGGTACGATGCTCACCTGATCTGCAGCTTCCTCCTCAGCAGAGGCCCTTTCAGGCCTTTCATGTGGTCTGAAACGCAGAAGAAACCAGGAGTTTACGCGACAGAACCGAAAACAGCCAAATGTTCTCCGGTTTCATCACCTTTGTGACAGTGAGAGAGGAAATAAGCCTGCGCGTGCAGGTTCTCCCTGTCGAACCGGTCCAAAGACACGGTGGGATACTCCTTCATCCGACCCGCGAACGAACTCATCTCTCAGCCGAACCGAACATCCACAACTTCGTTCTGCTTCAACATCATCATCTCGGTTTGTTTGTTGGTCCGCCCAGTTCAACTGCTCTTCTTCTACGTTCCAACCAGGAAGTGATTTCAGAATGTCGCCATCTGCTGGCCAAACACGCCTTTGCTGCCACTCAGCGTGTCCGCCATGTTGTGAATGGCATTTTATTGTTATTTCTTTATTAAAAATCATCATTAAAGTTTAAAAACAGGATAATAGGGCTCAACAAAAAGATCATCAGACACATAAAATAAAGGACAGTGTGAGAAAATAAGCTGAAATCATTACAATCCCATAACGACGTTCAATCCTTAAATTATAGAAGAATTAAAATACCATCTATTATGTTGGTACAATTATGGAGGAGTTCTTTTAATTGTTGCAACAATTTAGCACTTTCTCAAATAAAATGATTAAAGTAAAACAAAAAACATTGAAAAGTTTTTTTATTACACTTATGAATTAAAACAATAGAACAAATGAAGCTTTCAAATGTTAACTTTTCTTTTTGCTTTTTATTTTTCTTTCACAATCCGAAAAACTGCTTTGTCATTTTTAAGCAGCTATTTACAAAATTACAATCAAAGCAGTTGTTTTGTTGAAAGGCAGTCAAAATTAAATAAAAATAAATAAATAAAATAATATTTCTGTATTTTTCAGTGCTATTACTATTTGAACAATTGTTCTTCATTTTGATCGATATTTTTACATTTTAATATTTACATTGATCTTAAATTATTTAAACACTATTCATCTCTAAAAACCGTTTCTGCATTTTATGTGGAAGTTTTTATTTATAGGTTATTTAAAAAACAGTTGCTTAAATTCTATACCTCTTGGTTAAAAAAATAATCTTCTATCTCATAATTGCCTAATAATCCAATCAGAGTCAGTCCTCTCCTCCTTCTGCTTTCAGGGGGAAAAGTCCAAGTTAGAAAATAACAGTTTATTTTTCATCACAGTGGCCGAATAGCTCCTACTTTCTTACATGCTTTCAGCGCCACCTGCTGGAAGATTTTCACTAATCATTAACAAAAGAAAAGAAAACCTTCACTCGACTCAATCCGCTAAAAAGAAGCTGAAGCTCCGCCTCCGCCGCCGCACTGAGCTCCTCATCGGCTTGTAAATGAAGCGGAGCATCGCAATTGCAAAAGAAACGGAAAAACTTCACATCCAGCAAAAGATTGATTAAAGTTTTATTTCCCTTCAAACAGATACCATCTCACTTAAATGAGCAAAATGTTTTATTTTCAGTTCATCAAACTGGTGAACAACAAGAAGTTAAATAAAAACTGAGCAGTTTTGGTTTCTTAAAGGTTGTTTTTCTACCTCAGAGAAACGTGACGCCTGTTCCCCCGTCTCGTGACTTTACGGACTAAAGATGAGTTTTCTTTGCTGTTGTTAATCTCTGGGCCTGTCACACTCTGCTCATGTGATGCTAACTTCAAGGGAGGAGCTTATGCACATCTAAGGATTTATCACCTGATGTAGAAAGTTAACAGTAATTAGAAAGAAAACTGATCCCACCAGCTGATCTCACTACAGCTGCTTCTGCAACCAAAACAAGAGTTCAACTGTATTCAATAAGAACAGAACAAAAACATCTAACTTTTCATTTTAAGAATATAAAAAATACTATAAATGAAATGATGCTGTTTTTATATTACAAAGTACAGTTGTTATTATTAACATAACAATGAACTTATGAAATTAATAATTACAATGACTTCTTATGAATAAGAATCATTAATAGTATTAACAATTATTATTGTAATAATTGTAATTTAAAATCATTAATAACTTATACTAATAATTAATAATCAGTGTTATGAATAATGAACTAATAATTAAACAATTATGTAATAAATAATAACTATTTTCAGTATAATTATAACTCAACAAATATATTTGTTTGGCTGGAGCATATTTTACTGTGATGTCAGGTGAAGTGAGATTTCCGGAGCGCGCCTGCGTCCCTGAACGCCTCTCGGTCGGCTCAACAGTTAAAGTGAAGTCACCTTTAAGGAGCTTGAAAACTGGAGCTTATTCCCTTTAACTCTGACCTTCTGTGAAACCATGTTTCCACTGGGATCCACTCGGGATCTGCGAGGCGAGTGAAACCGTCGGAACCGAGAGGTTTGCGGCCAGTTTGGTTCATCTGTGGCTGAATGTTGTGATTCTCTCCGAGCGGATGATCCGTTAGCTTAGCTCTGCTGTGAGTAAAGCTTCACTTTGCTGCTGCACGATGTTTCATTCTGCTGGTTTTCCGTCAGTAAAAAATGTTTTCGACGTAACTTTAAGATAAAATCGCCTCCTGAAGGGTAAATGAGGATTGTGCGCCTTAAAACAAACAAAATGTGTATTTAAGTAGATAAGCTCCGTTTGCTTCAAGCTAGCACTGCCAATGTTTACCTTCATAAATCTGTATTTCTCATCAACTGGGTGATTCATTTTGTAATATGTTCGTCTCCAAACTCAGCATCTTGACTTTGTTTCATTAGTTTCTGTGCTGCTGAGAAGAAGCTTAGAAATAAACATTTTAAATCAGAGTTTGGATACAGAAAAATGTTTTAGTGGCTCTAAAAGGCTGGTAAATGTGCTACATTTTCAGATTTATTACATTTTAACTTTAATTCAGAAACACCTTATCTCCACCCCACAAAGAGTTCATGTGGGGGGCAGCAGTAGCAGTCAGTATAGCATCGTGTCTGAACAGGCCTCTGACTGAAGAATGTTGATGTGACATGATAAGGCTCAAAATCTGAGATATTCCACCATAACAAACTCTGCTAATCCACTAATCTGCTTTTGCCACTCCTCTTTAAATTTGGAAAGATGCTGGAGTAGGAGATAAAAGTTTGAACTTCCTCCTCCTCTCTCTGCATTCATCAGCTATAAAAATAATAGGTCGTTGCCACGGTTATGCATCATAAAAACAGTCTGAAAGTAAAAGAATTAAAGAAATATATATATTGTTGTCTAAATTGGCTCCAATTATGTGAATTTAATTGAATTTTTTGCTGTTTTCCTGTTTGTGTTTTCCTGACATGTTTTTTTATGTGAAATGTTTCTTTGTGGACTCATTTTAAGAAGCCTAGTGAATCACAAGGCGGTGCAGGAATGTAGCTTTAGGCCAGGTTTATTCCAGTTTATAATGAGCCTCTTGTTTTCTCTCTCTGGTGTTGTTGGGTTTTTTTGCTGATAAAGCTCTGCGGAGGCGTTTTTCCGTTTTCCCCCGTCTTCTCAGCCAGAACAGGAGGAAATGAACGCAGCTGCGTGACTTTTCTCCTCACTCCTCCTTTTGTTTCCCTTTTTATCATTTCTGCTCGTAGCAGAACGTGAAATGTTTCATTTTAGCTTGTTTTGTCTAAATTTAGGCCGGCGGCGCCAGGTGTGCTGGCAGAAACAGGAAGTAGGAAGGTTCAGTGAAATCGAAAATAAAATGCTTCAATCTCCTCAACATGCCGTTTTGGAAATATGACGGTTTACATGATTAAAACCTACAAGAAAAGGTAGGAAACCATCAATTTATTTGTATTTCAAATAGTCAATCATTTTTCCTGTTGGTTCTCTGAGAAATAAAAGTGATTCCAGAAAGTAACAGCTTTTCGTTTTTCTGGGTTACAAACTGTTCGCTGCTCATTTTGACATGTTGGAAATGATTTATTGTCAATAGTTTAAGGGGAAACTAAACCACAGATCACCCATTTATTGGAAGGTAAAATATCTCAATTGAAAAACTCAAAAACAACGTATTTTTAGTTCAGTTTTTAATGTAAATATCTTAGTACACCTAAATTAATTTAAAAGTAACTTTTAAGCAAGATATATACTTAAGCCTATAATTGATTTAAAAAGTATTAATTTCACTGGCAGATTAACTTACAAGACATCAGTATTAAGGAAGTATGTACTTTAAATAAATTCCTATGTCTTGCTAAAAGTGATGTAAAAGTTAGTTTATTCCAAGTGTACTACAATATTTGCATTAGAAACTAAACCAAAAAAGACTTTAATATTTTGTGTTTAAGTTTCTGTGAAATAATTTGTTTAATTCTGCAATATTTCTGTCTAAACCCCTTCAGTGCTTCCATCTTTGGGTGGAAAGGTGGCAACTGCAGCTTGCCACCTTTCCACCCAAACGTTTTTCCTACTGGTTTTTCCTACTGGTTCACTTAATCCCTTCCATACTTGGCCACGCCCCCTTTTGGTATCATAGCTCCGCCCAAATTTGGGTTTTGCTTTGAAAACCCTTGAAAAAACAAAAACAAACCAAAGATGACAAACCGACCGATGATTCATCAGACAGAGATGATATTTTCTCTGAAACAATCAATTCATCTCTGAACTGAAAGCGTTCATGTTCAAAGTTCACCAAAACCAATGGCAGAAACAAGAACTAGTTCATCAATGTTTCACAAGAACCACAAAACCTCTGACCTGATCTGTTAGTTTGCATAACCAGTATCTCAACATGCAGCCGATCTGGACTCTGGGAAAGTATTCACTCCCTGGGAAAGTATTCACTCCCTGGGAAAGTATTCACTCCCTGGGAAAGTATTTATTCTTTCCAGTTGGGATTTTACATAAAAGACCAGAAAAGGAAACTCAGTCTGTGTGAAGAAAGTGGTTCTGGTTTGAGCTTCCTCTTTTGGTTATGGTTTGTTATCACTGCTGAAAATGAGAGGAAGTAAAGGTTCCGTTAAATCTGGACGTGACCCGGCACCACGAGGGAACCACCGTAGTATTTCCTCCCCAAAACAGAGCCAGCAGAATTTACTCCATTCATTCTGATTTAATTTCCCCTTTTCTGACTTCAGTCTCACATTCATAAAATCAGGAACATTACAGACAATCCTCAGCTTTCAACAGCAGAGTTTTCAGTCAGAAGCTTCTTCAGAGTTGATGTAATACAGACTGCTACAGGAGATTCTTCCTACCATCAGCATCAACAACTCTTTAAAACCTTAAATATGAGTTAAAACTACATTTCATTTTTTAATATAATTTTCCAGAGCTGGGAAAAAGTTGGATCCTTGATTCCTTTTTGTCCTTAAAGTCTTTCCTTCCTATATCCTTCCTTATTTTTACTTCCTTTCTTTTTGTTCTTATTTACTCATACTTTTGTTTTTTTCTTCCTTTTCTGTCATTCTAGTTTTTTCTATTGTTTTTTTTATCTTGTTCTCTAATTTTTCTCGTTCTTTGTTCTCCTACTTTTAGTTGTTTTTCCACGTTCTCTCATTTTTTATTCTCAATTTTTTTCTATTTCTTCTCGCTTATCTTCTCTCATATCGTTGTTCTCGTTTTCTGTCGTTTTTCACTCATTTGCTCTCCTGCCGTTCTGGAAGCCATGTTGTTTGTTTGTTGCGTCATTCAGGAATTAAAAACGTTCCTAACTTGATAGGTTTCAATCTGTGGTAAAAACAAGTTTCTGCGTCTCTCCTTCCTCCCAGCCTCCGCCATGTGTCCACCTGACCATTCGCTCTGACCGATTTACTGACGCCGGGCTGGAGATGAGCTTAACGCAGTGGCTGAGCGTTTCCAGGAGGCGGCGCTGTTGAGACGGGACTGATCGGGCTTCTGCTGCCGCCATGGACGAGTTCTCAACCCGTACCTACGGCACCAGCGGCCTGGATAACCGACCTCTCTTCGGAGAGACGTCGGCTCGGGTAAAAACTCCGGTTAGCTCAAGATTCAACGGTTTTACCGAATTGGGTTCCAGCCGGTTCTGGAGTCACATGTTGAACTTTCTCCTGCAGGATCGGATCATCAACATGGTCGTCGGAGGCTTCACGTCTGTGGTGGTTCTGGTGAGTTCTGCTGTTGATCCATTTAGTTCAAACCGCTCCCACTGCCAGAACTGAAATTACTGAGTTTTCTAAACATTTGACCTGCATGACCTTCATGACCTGCATCTTTAGTTCTGCGTCGGGTTTCTAAGAGCCAGACTGCAGCTTGTCATGGCTGAAGTCTGAGGCTGTTTTAACACCTGGTAGCTCAGTAGTTGCAACATTTGTTCCACTTCCAGCTGCTGTGGTTCTTTCTCAAACCAACCAAACTCTTTGAGCAAGCTGTTTCCCTCCTGGCCTGTGGGGGCGCTGCACCAACAACCACTGAAGGAAACGACATGAAAACCTGTGAAGACACTGAGCGCAACTTAATTCTTCATCAAATAGAAAAGAGTCAAATTTTAATGGTTGAAGGATTTCTCTCCCGCTAGCGCGAGGCTAACACATTTGTTTTGGTTGTATTTACCCAGAATGCCCTGCTTGTGGAGGGTCTCCGGTCCACTTGGTGTTCACAGGTGCATTCAAACCAAAGCAAAATTCCTTTTAATCAAACCCAGACTGAGGTTTGTAGCTGGACCGGACCGGAGACTGCTCCAAAACCAGGAAGTGGACTTCAGCGCAGGGCATTCTGGGTAAACACAACCCAGTATAACGTTAGCAGGAGAAATGGTTCCTGGTCTTTAGCCAAAGACGAGAGAAATCTACACCTGCTCAAATCTGAGAGCAACCAGTTTGTTTCCATCTGGAGGTTTAAATGTTGTTTTTTTCAGTGGTTGTGGGTGCAGCGCCCCCACAGGCCAGGAGGGGAACAGATTTTTCAAAGGGTTGCTGTAGTCAAAGAGAACTACAGCAACTGCAATAAATGTGCAATAAATGTTGCAACTTTCACTTAGCAATCGAGCTAATCTCTGCTGTGAACGTTCAGACTAAACGCTGATCTTCTCGTTTCCTAGATAACCGTGATCGATTCCTTCATCTTCCCCTTGCCTCTGCAGCCGCTCAACATCTTCTTCGCTGTCTGCATCCTGCTGGCGTGCGGCTCCACCATCGTGCTGGTAACTAAAACACTGATCTGGAATACTCTCTGGCTTTCTAACGCAATCTAACTACAGATGGAAATATCGCTGCAACACATCTCTAACGTTTACATTTTCCTTCCCGGCAGACAAACTTCAATTTAAAGTTTTGTTAAAAATCTTTCAGGTTTCCTGCAGGTTCTGGAAACATTTTGGTTTAATTAATTTTCGCTCAAAATGGTAAAGAAACTCTAGCAGCAAAAGTTTGAGTTTTTAAATTGCAACTTAAAAAAAAACAACTTTGCTTTGTTGTTATTTTAAAAAAAAACTTTAATACTTTTACTCTGTTACTATTTCTACATTTTAACCATCAGTATTTTGATCAAACACAATAAAACAAACATTTTAGATGAGGATTTAAAACATTTCTGCTTTTAAAATGACAAAAAAACAGATCTAGTGTTTTGAGGTGAAAAGTGAAAGGTTTTCTTCTTCTGCAGATATTCTGGTACCGACAGGGCGACCTGGAGCCCAAATTCAGGAAGCTGATCTACTACATGCTGGCCACCATCGTGCTGCTGTGTTTATGTGCCAACCTTTACTTCTTCGACGTCAGGTAGAGGAAGAGGAGGAGGAAGAGGGGACCTCATGGCGTTGACTGACAGAGGAGGTCCAACGTGGACCGAGACGGGACCAAAAACACGGAGGGTTAAAGTTCCCGGGGTCAGAGTTCAGACGGCGGAACTCAAACAGAATCGTTTACGTCCCCATGAATCCTGACCCTCCAGCGAGGATCCAACTTGTGTTTCAGTGATTGGAAATAAAGATCTGAACACACTAAGCCTCCACCGGGGGCGCCAGAGAGTCACAGTGATTCACAACCAGAGAATGAAAGTTGGAACGTCGAAGTTAAAAATGTTCCAATTTAAGGAGGTTGGCTTCCTGTCGGGTAATTTGAGGCTGAAACTGGAACCTCAGACCTCTGAATTTGGATTAAAAGGACCTTCAATCACACGGTGCGTTCAGGGGAGGCTCTACAGTCAGGAATTCAAAGCTTCTTTTAGTTTACTAGTTGTAACAGGGAGATTTTTCACTTTAAACCGGGATCAAGTGAAGCTTTATCTGCTTTTTTACTAGATGCTTGCAAGCTGTTTGATCAAATTGGAGCTGGGCGATTAATCCGATTTTTGGGTTATGAGGATTTTAATTTTGGAAAATGTAGATTTTTGTCCACCAGTTCTGTCTGTAATTCAGAGTGATGTCAGCACTTCCAGGGCGGCCATTTTGTTTTACCAGAATAGTAACAATAATAACAGAATAAAGTTGTAGTATCACCAGAATAAAGTCTATTAAATAATAAATAGAAATACCAAATCTTTTAGCAAATTATCAGGATTTTAGAACTGTCAAGGAAATAACTGAATTTATTTAAAAGAAAAACCGACTTAGTACTTTTTTCTCATAATTTAGGTTTTTCTGGTAAAATTGCGTCTTTATTCTGATGATACAATTTTATTCTTGTAATTAAATATAGTCTAGTAGCCTGTTCGTAACTCAGATGGATTTAAATAAAAAACACAAAATCTGATCCAGTATGAAAATGTTACATTTTATTCTGCATCATATCGCCCAGCCTCACTGAAATAATCTGCTCCGTTAATCCCACTGGTGTTGAATCTAAGCTGGACTCGTTACGCATCGTTAGTCTGCCTAGAGACGAACGGAAACTAGAATCAGCGTTTCTGTTCCTTAAAACTGGAAAATAAAATCAGAGGAAAGTCGATTTTAGGTTCAACATACAGAAATTAACAGTTTTTCCTCCATTTTGTCACTTTAATGTGTTTTATTGTGATTTTATAAAGTAACAGCCTGAATGATATCAGTCAACTGGCCTCTGTGTGCGACTGAATGTTGGAAATGCCAACGTTCCCTGAACGCCTCAGAAATGTTTCTACAAAACATTTCCTTCAAGATCTGAAGGAAGGAAGGAAGTAAGGAAGCTTAACTGGAAACCAGTTTTCAGATGCTGGTTTACTTCCTGTTGTCCACATTGTCTCTTTATGTCTCAAAAAAATATTCTGAAATTTTGAGTTTCATCTCAGAAATATTCTGAAAAAACACATAAATTTCTGAGCTCAAAATGTTGAAAGTTTGTAAAAAACAAATTAGTTATTTATTTTTAAAAAAAAATCAATTTAATTTAAAAAATCTGAGATTTATCTAAAAATTTAGATTATTTGCTTGCAAATTGTCAACTTTTGGAAAGCAGAAATTCCCAGTTTATTTTCTAAAATAAATTCTGAGATTAATTTCAAAATTTTGTCAAGATTTTCAATTGTTTTCTAGAAATTTTCTGAAATTAAATAAAACATTTCATAGTTTTTTCTTACAGATTTACTCTCTTTTTTTTCGCCTAAATATCCGAAACACGCTGGAGCGTAATCTTTGCCCTTTCTGGCTTTAAACTGTGGAGTTTGCGGTCCGACCTCCATGTGAAGGTGGGAATATTTCTGGATGGAATAAAAACAGATTTTACTTCATGTGTGGCTGTGAAATAATTCAAAAACAAACTGAATGACGGTAAAAACTGACCAATATAAAGTCTGATTTCTCATAACGTTAACATTTAAAACAAATAGTTTTAGTCCTTGGTGAATCGCCATGGCGACAAGCATAATTTTATAAATAAAGTCCGTTTGGCCCGGTTCGTCCCAGAGGCCGTGTTCGGTCGACGCTGCCTTCACATTTCATGCAGGGATTCCCCGAGATCTTCAGCTAAAAACGTCCCGATAAAAACAACTCACAGTTCGACTCCGATCCGGTTCCGGTTCTGATCCGGTCAGTCTGAACCTTCCTGGTTCTCCAGGATGGGATCTGCGAGCAGCGAAGAGGTCAGCAGGGTTACAGGAGTTGGTGAGGCGTGTTTTGGTCGTGGTGCGTTGCCGTTACCTGTCAAGGTGCTGCTGATGTTGGGAGGAGAGGCGATGAGAACGGCGCCGCCCGACGGTATCCCAGGATGCACCACTGCACCCTGGACAACATGTCAAGGATGAGTTCAGGGATTCGGTCGTTTAATTAATTTTTTTTTATTTCAAGATTTTTAGGACCTGGTTCAGATTCTTCAGACTGTCGGATCAGTCGAACCCAAACCTGAGCCATTTACATTCCCAAAGGTTTTTTTTTTTACCTTCTCTGTGAAATCTTCACTTCCTGCTTCCGGCGTTTCCGTGACAACCGCCTCCGACTCCTCCAGGAGTGCGGCCACGTTGAGGTCCTGGCTCCGCCCCTCCGGCGAGGGGACGGGGTCAGCGGAGACGGTCTGGATGATGACGCCATCTCCGGAGCAGAGGCTGTCGGTCTGCGCAGGAAAAACAAGATGGCTGCCAAAAAACAAACGACCAGGACGGAGAGACGGACAGACAGAGAGAGGAGAGAGAGAGAGAGGAGAGAGAGAGAGACCCACCGACAGGCTGTGGAGGATGATGTGTTCCTGGGAGGAGGGGGAGGAGCCTGTCGTCAGGGTTACTGTGCCGTTATTGGACAGGCTGAGAGGAAGGCTTTGATTGGACGTTGTCTGGAGGTAGAAGGTTCCGGGCGTTCCGGTTGGCTGCAGCTGGAACGACTGGAAACAAAACAAATTAATAATTATCTGATTTAAGAGGGTTAGCGCCACGCTGAGAAAATACAATTACCTGAATAAAGTCTTATTTGGATTTAAAATGACGGGCCCCCCTGAATAAACTCATTATCTAACAATGATTCTTGCAAAAAAGTGTTGAGGATGTTTTGAATAGGCCACAGAACCATCCTAAGGGAGCATAATAGGTCACCTTTTAATTTTAGATGCAGCTTTATGGGTTAAAATGAAAACTACGGTGTCCTGCTGGGTCAAACTCACCGGCAGGATCTCGAAGGTCTGCAGCGCTCCTGAGTTCAGCGTGATGGCGTCTCCGTCTGCAGCCGCGTCTGACGCTGCAAACAGAAACACGGTGAGCAGGAAGAACGGATCCTCATGTTCGGCTGCGTCGGGTCGCCAGAAGGTCGCCGGCTCTCACCCAGGTGAGTGATCTGCAGCGGGATCTGGACCGGGATCTGCAGCGCCGCCAGCGGGCCGGAGACGGGACTGCAGCCGCTGCTGTCGTCCAGCCGGGCCAGGCGGATCTGGAGCGAGGAAGAGGAGGGACTGCCGGGGAGGGACGCAGTCTGTGATGATGTCATCAGCTCTTCCAGGCCCTTCAGGAGGACTGGCACCGCAAACGCAAAGCTGCATCAGTAAATCTGAGCTAGGAGTTACTTTTTATGAAGTATTCAGTGATAAATTACTTTCCAGGCAGTCTGCTCACCGCTGAACGGGATCTCCTTGTGGTTGGCCACTTGTCTCTTGATGCTCCACCATTTGGAGCGCAGCCACTGAGGTGAGCGCACGCTACTCCACCCCCACGCCAGATCCTCCCACTTGATGTCGTTCTCATCCTCCACCTTCACCGACGAGATCCTACAGGAAACAGGAAGTTATTTGGAATCGTTGAGCCTCAGAGACCGCGGCTGCCCGGCGCCGGACTCGGACCTGCGCAGGAGGTTCAGGTCGTCCTCTTTTGTCCACTCGGCTCCTCCGCTGTGCTTCCAGTTCAGGTAGTTCAGCCACTTGGACCGACACTGCTTCTCTGAGCGCGTGCGAACCCGATCCGCCACCGTTGCCCAGGAAACCCCGGCCGTGACCGCCGACCCAGGCGACACGCCTGCCATTTCATACACCACCTCTGCCAGGCGTCCCTCCTCCTCCTCGCTCCATTTACCTGATATGCAGCATTAGCGTTAGCGATAGCAGGCAGCTGAAACCGGAGCAGGAGGTTCTTGTCATGCTGACCCGTGTTGCAGGTTTCTTTCATCAGACGGCAGCGGTCCTTAACGGAAGAGGCGCTGCGACCCAGAGCCGCTCCGATCGTCGCCCAGTCGTTCCCGTGTTTTTCCCTCAACCTGGAAAAAAAACAAACAAGTCGAATCAGGACTGGCTGGTAAACGAGCCTCCGGCCACCAGGTGGCAGCAGATTTTACTGAAACAGCAAATAAAACAAAATATTTTATCCTATTATCATTTTATTGTGAACATTTTTTAATCTTGATGAAAATTTTGATTTATTGTTTTCATGATAAATTTTAATGATTGATGGTAAATAAAATAAAATTAATTAAATTATCATAAATGTTAATTTTGCTAAAACAGCTGCAGGTTTTTTATGGCTTGTGAGACACAGCTAAAACAAGGAGTGGATATTTTGTCAAATTGTTTCTCATTTATCACAAAAAATCTTTATTGCAATAAGAATGTTGATATTTCAGTCACTGAATTAAACTGAATTACTAGAACTTTTATTTTTGCTAAACCGGCTGCAAACAGAAGCCGTTTTAGCTTCTGTTTGCAGCCATTTTTTGATAAATATTTATTTATCAAACATAAGTATTTTTGATAAATAAAAAAAAATTATCATATTTATCATTTATTATGAAAAACTCTCACTGTGATGTGAATTTTGATTTATCATCGTCACAATAAATTTCAATTATTGATCGTAAGACAAACAAAACTGTTTAAATTATCAGAAAGTTTATTTTTGTAAAGTTTGCTATTTTATTAAGTGTTTGGACTGTTTTTAGAAGCAGTAGAGATTAGAGGGATGATTTTTCATATTATTTAGCCAGAATTTTTCTTTTATTTTGATTTAAAAAAAAACGATTTATAGTCACAGTAAGTTTCAGTCATTGGTAATTTGTGAAAAAATAAAACTGACATAAATGTTGGAAATATTATTTTTGCTATTTTGTAAATCATTCGTTCCATGAAAGCAAGAAATGTTAGTAAGCTTGAAAATATGATTAATTGCAGTTACTTGTTTTGAAATTGAAAAACAACAAAAAGATCTCTGAAAGTTAAAACTGAGTTGTTGCAACTCATTTTGTTGTTATTGTTTTGATAACTGGGTAATAAAATGCTGGTTTTACTCACGCTTTCAGCTTCTCTATCTCCTCCGGAGTGTACCTGGAGACGAGAAGGACCAGTTAGCTCTCCTGACTGGGTCGCAGCTGATTCCGGCCGTCTGATCCTGAACTCACTTGCCGACGTGGTTTCTGTCGTCGTACATCCGTAAAACTCTCCTGTAGACGGCGAACAGCGGCCGGTTCAGCCCCAGCGCCACCGAGCGGTAGAAATCCTTCCTCTCCTCTTTCGACATCTCGAAGATGATCTCTGCCGGATCCTGGATGCCGCGGCGCTAAAAGCACAGAGGGCTCTTTACGTCAGGGATGTCCAAAGTGAGGCCCGGGGGACATTTGTGGCCCTTGGAATGATTTTATATGGCCCTCAAACTTCGACTCAAGGATGGTAGAAATTTGGACCGCCAGCACTTTTCATTCACACCTTGTCATTTTTTTAGGGTAACATTTTTCACTGAGAAACTTAAATATGACCTATTCTTAGGATAGGTCAATGGCCGACACAAAACATGTTCATCACATTATTTTCACAAAATCATTCTTAGAAAATTACATTTCAGTCTGGCCCTGGCTAGGTATCAGATGAAACGCTGCTGGGGTTGCTAGGTAACGGGCAGAATTCTGCTGGGGTTGCTAGGTAACGGGCGGAACTCTGCTGGTGTTACGAGGTAACGGGCAGAATTCTGCTGGGGTTGCTAGGTAGCAACACAGTGGCTCATGTGTTTTTTGCCAAAAACTGAGCTCGTGTTATTTTTTGTAAGTGCTTTGACTGTCTTTAGAAGCAGGTGAGACTCAAATGGAAGAATAAAAAGGTGCAAAAAGTGAATTTTGCTGAATCGGTCTCCTTTAAGTCTGCTTCAAATTATAGTTGTCAGGTGCAACACAAATTTTTTGTCTTTTATTAGCTGTTTTTCTATAATTACTAATGTAGAAGTAGGAGAACAGTACACTTTTCATTGAAAAAGACCTTTTATATTTGGATCTATTATGGTTTATAAATACATTTTAAAATAAGCCTGTTTTCGTTACAGCAACAAAATGTTGCTTTTTTTAAAATTTACAAAAATATTTTATACTTTTAAACTGATTTTTTAAATTTGGGAACCACAGCTTTACATGTTTGTGGACAGGAAACACAGAAACGATGATCGCCATGGTGACGGCCTACCTTCATGTATCGGTCGATGTTGTTGATCAGGATGTCGATCTCCTCCTTCGACCACATTCCCTGCTTCCACCTGTGACCTGAAGAAGAACAGAAATCATTATTAAACTAAAACTATTTGGTTGGTTTGACTGAGAGCAGAGAGAAAGAGAACCACAGAAATCTGAGCTTTGATCCCCTAAGGAACAGAACCGAGTCTACCGGACTCCCAGGTGAGGAAACACCTTAAATGTTTTGAATGAATAACAGCTGTGGGTGTTTGGACCTTTGTTGGCCAGCGTGTCTTTATCCTCTTTCGTGGTGAACCAGGCCTGACTGACTGGTGACACCTCAGCCTTCTGCTCTTTGTCCTCATGCAGAATCTGCACCAACAAACAAAAACGGTTCTGTTTGACTTGCTCTGTTGGACTCAGAACCATCTTCCACCAGTTCCAGCTTCACGTCTACCTCGATCTCAGTGACGCCGTCCTCAGGCAGGTCGCCTTCAGCGGTGGCCGTCATCGTCACCTCAAAGCTCTCGTCGTTTTCAGACACTAACAGAGGAAACAGGAAATTTAAAACCTTCACATCAGGTTTCAAACATCTGAAATATTTGTGGTCTATTTTACCAGTGGCTGGACGATTAATGAACTTGTTACTTTAATTAAAATCGACTCATTGCAAATGTGTAGATTGTTGTACTTTAAAGTCCAGAAGACGTTATGGCAAAGCTGTCAATACCAGTTTTAGCCAGTAGGTGTCATATTGTTTGTGGTCACATGGTGAAGCAAGAATAGATATAAGTAGAAGGAGAAATGGTTGAACCAGAGGCGGCAAACCAAATGAAAAATTTAAATGTCTTTGTTCTTTTCTCAACACTATTGACTCACATTAGCTGCATTTTCATTGCACAATTTGACATTTCGAAAATACATGTTCTTAAAGGAAACACTGCAATTTCGAAAAAAACTAAATTTTTTTGATAAATAGTTTGGGCGGCTGGGTGAGGAGGAATAATTTTTGGCCGTATTGCAGTTGTTTTATTTTCCAAAACTGCTATGGAAACGCTTTTTTTGAATCACACGAGTCGCACAATCAACAACAGGACGTTACTATTGGACTTATCTCGTGAACAAACTCATTCACTTCTTAGTTCATCAAAATAAACTAAGACGTCAGAAGCTGCGATATTGAAACGCAGCTTCTGACAGCTCTTGGTTTGTTCCAGTTCACAGTGTGATATGAAGATTGTGAGATCCAGAATCCCTTTAGATGTAAACAAATAAAAGTCAGGGACAGAAAAACAAACATCTCACTGGTGATGACAGAGAACTGAGGCGTCTCCGGGTTTTCCTCTGTGGAAACTCGCATCTTCTTTTGAAGAGGCTCCAATTCCTCGTCTGCAGACAAACATTCACACCTCAGTCATCAGACATCATAATTTCCCTTTGGGATCAATGAAGTATTTTTGAATTTAAATTTAATTTGCTACAGAGGGACAAGCATCCTGTTTTGGTTACAGGTTGCATGTTAATCTTCTGCTTTCCGTTATAAAGCAAATATTTTAAAGGTGAGAAAACAAGTGTCGTCACAAGCCGTGTTTCTATCGATGTTTTTTGAAGAAATAGTTGATGGAAACAGCAAAATTAAATTCTTAAATTTAGCAAAAACTGGTGGTGGTTTTTGGCTTTTATGAGAAAGAACTGATGTGATGAAGAGATGGAGACACGTCAGAGATTTAATACTGTTGGGATTTTCATTACACTTTAATTTCATTTCAATGTGACTTTTTGTTTGTCTAATTTGTCTAGTTTTAATTAGTTTTTAGAATGTGTTTGCTAGTTTTTATTAGTGAAATAATGTTTAAGTTTAGTTTTTTATTAGTTATAGACATAGTTTAATGTTTTACATAAGTTGGTTCATTTTAGGTGAAGAATTCAAAAAGGAAAAGTATTTTGATTGTGTTTACAGCTTTTGGGTCATTAATACTCAACAGAAGATAACATTTTGATAAAATATTTTCAATTACTGTGTAGAGCAACAAACTGATGCCAGTGTTTTCTCCCAACTTATGCAGCTGCCACTTTGAGAACATTTTTACATTTTTCCAAATGTTGCTTTTTTCTGCTATATGTAGCATTAACATCTGATAAAATCACACTTTTCATGGCCTAGTTGACTTCAATACATCTAAAAACAATAATCATTTTGTTTTTTTGCTACATTTTAAAAGTTTACTGAAATTTCATTACTGAGTTGTTATTACTGAGTTGAGCTTGTTGACCCACCATTTGAAGGACAGTGCAGGATAATGCTGCCATCACTGTCATGAGTTAAAGTGACGGGCTTTACGCTTTCTAATGCTGATGGTTCTTCTGCTGCTGCTGCTGCTGCTGAGCTCATCCTGCTCCTGCTGGAGACACAAAACACACCAACCTAACTGCTGCTTCCCTGACACAAAGCTGGGTGTGACTGTAGCAGAACATAATGCAGCTAATTACAGTCCAAGCAAAACAAAACAAAGAAATAAGAATAAAAAAACTTTTTATGTGCAAAGAGGAAACAAGAACTCTGCAAATATCAGAGTTCTGACAAACTATTCTGACAAACTACTTTTAAAACAAAAGTTAAAAGAAAAAGATGACACAATTGCTAAAACAAAGCCTTTATTAAATTGTTTGAATTGTTAAAACTGTGCAGGTAATGTATCATTTATGCAACCACTGTATTAGGATAATACGCCATGTTTGTCAAATGTCTACGAAGGACTTTGTAAGCTTGTTTTCTTGTTTTATGAAGATAAATAAAGCTGAATACAGCATAACTGAAAAATAACCCGTTACTAGTCATGCATTTACAAATATTGAACTTTGAATTAATTTAGCTGTCGCCCTCTACCGTTTTCAACTTGAAACTATGTCAACAAGTAATTTTCTGGATTATTTTATTACAAATTACCATTAATAAACCTGATTATTATATAATATGCATGCCGAATTATAAACTTTGTAATCTAAAGTTGAGTTCATGTGAAAACTAAACTAAAATACGTTTACAGTATATCTGAAACAGAATATAATGCATAAAATGACATTATCTTTATAGGGTTTGGTATACGGCCCCGTCAGGCTGAGGAAAATATAATTAGGCACTCAATGTGCATTGTTTACTTCTATAAAACAATAAGTAGGAACAGAGTCATATTCCAGACGTTCAAAATCTAGCAAAGAAAACCCAAGATTTCGCGTGTTTTTTTTTTGCTGCTGCTCTGAAGCTAACAATTAGCATCGCGCTAAAAGAAAGACGACATAAAAATCTGCGGCGCCATGTTTGTCGACAAGCTCTAGCTTGTGGCGCCTGTGTGGTTTTGGCTATGATTTAGGCTTTAAAACGATTCTTATGCTTTGCTTTCGGTCCTGCACATCTCATGGTCTCTGGCCACCAAAGAGAAAGTGAATTTTACTTTTGATTCGGCTACTTACTTCCTGTTTTTGGTCCGGGGACTTTCGAGGTACCAGGATGAAGGTAAAGTGCCAGGATGAAGGAGAGCCTCCCGGAGACCACGGGTTGCCAGGTTTGATCGCAGTTCTATTTTAAAATGGTAAATAGCAAATATTTTGTTAATTTGGAACAAAAACAAAACAAAACAACAACAAAAAAGAGATAAACAAGCAAACAAAATTCTTGAATTTCACCTCTCTTCTCCAGTAAGAAGTCAGACAGAAATAAGTTGCAATCATGGGAATGATCCTTGTCCATTATGATGCATGAAAGAAATTATTTTAATTTTTTTCTTTGGTGCTTCTTCTCATCCATGAGGCCTCATCGCCAAATTCTCTGGGATTTTGGAGTCATAGATCAAATATTATCTGTGGCTTCTGAGATGTTAATCTACTTCCACAATTAAAATTAATACTTTGTTGTCAGTAAATAAGTAAAAGCAAAAATCCTTCCAGCTGCACAGCATCCACATCTGAAATTATCCAAACAAATAAAAGATTCACAAAAGTATACAAAAAGAACAAATCAAAACTATTGCAAACGAGCTGGCAGGTACATATTTAATAACTTTGAAACAAACATGGCAGAGATCCATTTAGGTGCAAAAAAGCAAACCTGGCAACCAGTGGGAAATACAATTTAATTTATTTAGCTGATTTTAATAGAAAAACACTTCAGTGCTTCGATATAAATGCTCCTTATTTCTCCTTTTACATTTATATTTTAACTTCAAGTCCAAACTTTTAGAGGTTAAAAAAAATACAGTAAATTGTCATAAATTAGTTCCGCGTTTGTTTAATAGGGACCCTTTTTGGAGAGGGACGATGTGTCGAAGCTGCTAAAACCCGAAGGAGCCAAACTGACGCAGATTATGGGAGACCAGCCGGTCAGAGTGTGAGTTTAAGCTACTGGATGGTTTATATGATTAAGTGTGAATGTGGATTTAAATAGATTAAAATCATATTTTTCCGGAGCAGTAAAAGCAGCTGCTTGTTGTGTGTTCACAGTTTGGTGTGCGGGGATGTTGAGGGCAGGCTGAGCTCTCTGTTCAGCAGAGTTCAGGCCATCCAGAAGAAAACAGGACAGTTTGATGTGAGTTTGACTTTATTCCCGCTGTTTGACCTCCGCTCAGCCTCAATTAAACAGATGTTTTCCTGCAGCTGCTGCTGTGTGTTGGGGAGTTTTTTGGAGTAACCCCTGAAGCAGAAGCAGAGTGGCAGCAATACAAGACTGGAGCTAAAAAAGGTGGGATTGTTTATTTATCCCAGAAGAAAACTAAATGTTGTTGTAACTCATGCAAAATTTCCAGTAGCAGTCAGTGTTGCAACAAAGAGGCCTCTGCCTAAAGACTGTTGCTGTATTACAGTTCAATGATATAACAGCGCAGTATTTTGGCAGCAGACATGATGTTTCACAGTAACATGTCCTGGATGATACAATTAGTTGTTGACGAGCTCTGCTGATCTTCCTCCTTTGCTTTTGCTGCTCGTCTTTAAATCTCCAAACTGCAAACTTGTCCAAAAGTTCTCCTATAAGTCGAGTTCCCTTCATGTGGTTCCTGGTCAAATTCAGTCAAATCATTTTTCTGTTTTCCAGCTCTGATCCAAACTTACATCCTGGGAGCAGCAAGCCAGGAAACGGTGAAGAACTTCCCCAATTCTGACGGTTCTGAACTGGCTGAAAACATCACATACCTCGGTAAGACTGCAGAGATCAGAGCTGCACTTCCATCACAGGATTATATGGAGGCCCGAGACTGCCAAAATTATTACTGGAACCAAAATTATCTCAATGATGATTGATATTAGACATTTACAGCTACTCCTACCCTCTGGAGATGATTAATATGGAGGACCTGAGACTGAAAAAAATCAAATGTACAAAAATACACAAAAGAAAAAAATAAAACTCTGGAATATGGAGGACTAACACTGCCAAACTAAAAATTGATGAAAATGTATAAATAAAATAAACTGTCTCTATGAAAACAATTTAGATTCATACTTGTATGCATCTAGATTAATATATATGTAATATAATTTAGATGTAATAAATGTTATTTTACATTTTGCTGTATTATAATTTACAAATGTTAAGGCTGAATTAAATTTTTTAAATGCAGGGGGAATTTGTGTTGTTTTCTACACTTATTTGACATTTTGTGTATGTTTAATGAAATTTATATAAATTTAGATAAAATGCACAAAAATCCATATTTTTAAAATTAAATTGAATAACAATTGAATTAAAATAGATTTAAAATATTTTACATTTTAAACAGGATATATTATTAAAATCTATATTTATTCTGTATCAATCGATCTGAATAAAAATAACCTAGATTTCCTGATGAAATCTTCCGGGTTTGGCGCTGCGTTCCAGGTCGGCGTGGCGTGTTCACGGGCGCGTCAGGACTGCAGCTGGCCTACGTCAGCGGCCAGGAGGCCCAGCAGGAACCGGCCCCGGCTCACTGCTTCACCTCCAAAGACCTGTCGGCGCTCGTCACCTCGCTCACCAGCAGCTCCAAGTTCAGAGGCGTCGACATCCTGCTGACATCGCAGTGGCCCCGAGGCGTGTGGCAGTACGGGAACAACCCGGTAACCCCGCCTCTCTGTGAACCCTGCTCAACATGGACGCTCTTCACTGTAGTTAATGCTATAAATAGGGAAGTTTTTGTCTCACAGGAAGTGAACACAAAGTCATGTGGAAGCAGCTCCATCTCCAGCCTCGCCGACAAACTGAAACCGCGCTACCACTTCGCTGCACTAGAGGGCGCTCACTATGAAAGGCTCCCATACAGGTACGCAGCAGAGCAGAGATCTGCTTTAGGATGGCAGAAAAACATTTCACAATTAAATGTTCATCAATAATTACCAATAACTATTGATAATCAATAATTATCAGGGCGCGGCCTTTCCTGTTTCACCCAGTTTTCACTCCACTTTAAGCAGTTATGAGGTACGGTGGCTAAACATGAAACTGCTCCTGCGCTAGTTACCGGCAGGTTGTTGCTAGGCAACCAAAGAATAAGTTAGTTCGTTGATGCTGTGCAGTTCTGAATCAAAGTTCAGTGAATATTCTATTAATATTGATCACCATATATTGTTATTGGCTTATTGTCCAGCCCTAGTCTGTGTCAACTAAAAATATACAGACTAATCACAAAATAATTGCAGTTTTGTGTTAAAATGCATCATAATTAAAGTAGCAAAACTGTTTTGAGTGGTTTTCTTATGTTAGAGCATTCAGTTTGAGGTAACGGGACGTTCTGTTTTCCTCAGGAATCATGTAGTTCTCCAGGAAAACGCTCAACATGTCAGTCGCTTCATCGCCCTGGCAACCGTCAACAACCCCGCCAAGAAGAAGGTAAACGGGGAGTCGAGCATTTTCTACATCAGCGCCAAACAAAGAGCAGAGGCCTCAAATAGATTCACTTTTGTTTAAGTAAAGCATCTTAAGGCTCTTATTGCATTATATTTTTGACATGAGGTTGAGGCCTCTGCTAGAGAGATAGAAATATGCAGAGTTTAGGTAATAATGTCAATTTCCATGCAACCACCGTTTTTCCTCTTTCACAGCCATTGGACAAGAAGAAATGTTTTTTCTCGTTTGTTCTCTTCGCAGTATCTTTACGCCTTTAACATCGTCCCCATGAAGAACATGGATCCCACAGAGCTGGTGAAGCAGCCGCAGGACGTCACGGAAAGTCCTTACAGACGCTCAGCTAAAGACAAAACGGAGACGCAAAAACCGCCGTTCAGCACCACAGAAGAAGAGGTAAAATATGAGACATTGTTTTAACGGAGCGAAGACACGTTTTACGATTTTTTTTCCTCTCTCCTTTTCCAAATTGGCACCTACACTACAAAAACAAAATCTTACCAAGTATTTTTTAAAGTAGTTTTTAGTGCAAATATCTTATTACACTTGATATAATACCAGACTAACTTGCAAGGCAAATGTTAGCAAGTTGCACAAGCTTATTTTAAATCACTAATTCCTTAATTCCACTGAGATTATTTCACATAAAACAAGACATTTTTCCCACGTTATGAGTTAAATAATCTCCCAGTGGAACTTGCACTTTTTCACCAATATTAAGAAATTATTGACTTAACAAGCTTCGATATTTTTCAATAAGTTACTTGTTAGTTTTGTATTATTATATATATTATTTCTGAGCTGCATTTGTCACCTTCTGTCTGTTTTTAACCGTGGTGTGTCCAGGAGCCGGTCCACCAGTTCTTCTTTGACCTGAGCAGGAAGCAGGGTGGGGCCCCCAGGGGCCGCGGCGGGAAGAGGCCCTCAGACGGACGAGGTCGAGACGGGCATTTTCAGGGGCAGCCCAAACAACCGCACCGGCACTGTGAGTCTGCAGCAACTCAGAAATACCACACAGCTGAAGGCATCATCAATAAATCTGACAGATTCTCTCATTTTTGACTTTTCCTGTTCGGAAACAAGAGAAGTTTGGTCTCATTTAACCTCAAACAATAGGAGAACGAGGTTAGATGTATGTAAACTTCTGGTTTTAACTGTACAAGTTAATTTTATTAGGAGGAGTGTAAGAAAAACAACCAGCAAATTCAAACAAATCCCAAATATCTGTCATAATACGCATCTAAATAAATCAGTGGTTGATTAAATGGAGTAGAAAATATAAAATATCTCCATATTATTTTATGTTGAAAACTTTAAAAGTGTCTAAAATTGGAACTTGATTGATTAAAGATATTTTTCCGTTTCACCTTCACATCAGGAACTTGGTGGTTAAACACCTGAGTGCTGAAACAAATGAGAAAATCCTGAAAGCCAATACAAGATTAGAAGCAACGAAAAGCTTTTTCTGTTTTTAAGTTGCGTTGCTCTCGCTCTGTGCAGCTCAGCCCACTGGGCCCTGCTGGTTCTGCCTCGCCAGCCCTGAGGTGGAGAAACATCTGGTCGTCAGCATCGGAGCTCATGTAAGTTTAAACATGAACACATTCATATCTGCAGAGGTTCATGGAACTACAAATCCTGAAATATCAGTGTGCACAGTTTATTGTAAAGTGGCTGGTGATTTCTTCAGTCTTTTCACATTATAACCTCAACATTTCATTTATTTTTTCAGGAAATACTCTTTGATCTTTATGTAAAACACTTAATCCACTTCCTGCATCTTGTCCTCTGACAGAACCGAACTAAAATCTTCCTTCCAAGTTTCTTGTTCTTCGTTTTTTTCCAAAAAGACTTACAAATGTTACAGATGAGGTTCACATAATAAACCTTTTGAGGTGGAAAACCAGCTCTGCACATTGTTCTGATCCATGATGGTGAAATGTGGCGATGGCATCGTCACACTGCAGAAAAATTAATGGTTTTAATTATGACCATTTCAAACTTTTACAAATTATTATTCCACTGTGGAAATCTAAAGCCATGGTTTGCAGCCTGGTGGAGAACATTTAGTTTTTATGGGTTTCTTGAGAAATGACTAACTCTTCTACTGAAACATAGTCATTGTGTTTGGCTTGTTTCAATCATCAGTATCACACATTGATCATTTATCGATTCCTTGGAACTGGAAGGAACGGTTACAGTAAGGATCATTTCCTCTTCTGAAAATATTTCAATATTCTCATCTGAAAATACAACCAGAAGTAAAACTCAATGGAAAAATGACCCAACATTAATTATTCAATATGAATGTGAAACATTAAAGGCCACACGATATTAACTACATTCAAATGCAACATAACTTTCCTTTCGCATGTTTTCTCCCTCTGCTTCAGCCTCTGGTTTAAGCAGCACAGAAAGCAGCTTCACATTCATTTGAATCTGATTGTGGTTATAATGTAGCCTATTTATGTGTGCATTTCATATGTTGTACTTTGTTTTATCATGTTAAGAAAACACTTTGCTCTTAAGTTTGTGTGGACCCCGGTCAGCTCCATGTAGAAGACATCCTGCTCTGTGTTGGCAGTGTTACCTGGCCCTGGCGAAGGGCCCGCTGGTCCCCCGCCACGTTCTCATCCTGCCCATCGGCCACTACCAGTCTGTGGTGGAGCTGAGCGCCGACGTGGTGGAGGAGATGGAGAAGTACAAGACGGCGCTGAGGGACTTCTACAAGAGCAAAGGAGAGCGCTGCGTTCTGTTTGAGAGGAACTACAGGAGCCAACATCTGCAGCTGCAGGTGAGGTTCAGAGGTCATGACCTCCAGAGACCCGGGAAATCTCACGTTTAACTGAAAGAAAACAGGAATAAAAACATCACAGCTCAGAATCACAATGAAAGCAGGCAGTGACACATTCAGGGTCCAAATTAGAATAAAAAAGTCTGTTTTATTTTCTCATTTTGGTATCAGAATATCTATAATCATAAACGATAAAAGCAAAACTGAGGTTCCTTAAATCAAGTATTTTTAAACAATGAAAAAAGCTGAATCTTTATCTAGTTTCACAGAAAGTCTAAAAGTTAATTGTTTAAATCGCTTTAGGATTCACTTCATTTCAAACTGGTTGCATTTAAAACATGGACAGCCTTGAACATCCTCTTTATGGGATGGTCATGGGAAAACAGCGTCTTCAGTCAGAGGCTTCTTCAAATTCACTGTGGTACAGACCTCTACGAGATCTTTCCTGCCAACAGCATCACCGTCTACAACTACTTAAATAATTTGAATTTAATTTCCCTCCAGGAGCAACAAAGTATTTTTGAATTATGACATCGTCCCTGATGCTAACCTTTGTGTTTCTCCACCTGTATTTTTCAGGTTGTTCCCGTTCCGCTCAGTCGCTGCACGACAGAGGACATCAAGGAGGCGTTCATGGTCCAGGCTCAGGAGCAAAACATGGAGCTGATGGAGATTCCTCAACACACAGACCTCAAACAGGTTTACAATATAAATCATAGCCTGAAGTCACAGTGAGGATCTGCTGTTTCGCTCAGTAGTTACAGTTTTGTAATGCCTGCTTTCAGATTGCTCCTCCAGGGACTCCTTACTTCTACGTGGAGCTGGACTCTGGGGAGAAACTTTACTACCGGATTCAAAAACACTTTCCTCTGCAGTTTGGAAGGTGGGAAATAAAAAGTCCATCTAAATAGCTTTTTCTTGATTTTTGATGGATTGGAAACTGATATATTAGGTGATTGTAAAGTCCTCCTGTCATGCAATACTTGAATTTGCCAGAGAGGGCGCCAGAGAGCGCGTCAGTTTTTCCAACTGCTTGCTAAAGATAACACTGATGTACAAACTTGTCTTGCACTATGACGAAGTGAGATGCATGTGTAAAAACAAGTGCATTAAAATGACTCAGTAAAACATGAATGAGGTTATGAGATGCTGATGGAAGCTGCTGTGTGCAGGGAGGTGTTGGCCAGTGAGGCGCTGCTGAACATCCCGACTCGAGCCGACTGGAAGGAATGCAAACAGAGCAGAGAGGAAGAGGATGACAGCTGCAAACAGCTGAGGGACGATTTCCAGCCGTATGACTTTGCCTGGGATGACTAGCATCACACACCCATTCCTGTTTATCTGTCGATGTGAAGACCTTGGTCATTGTGGCAAAATGGGTCGAAGACGGCCCACTCTTTATGTTCGGTTTCCTTATTTAGGTTTGAAACTTTTCATTCAAATAAAAACTTTTGCTTTTGTACATTTTCAAGAATTTGCAAATCTCAAATAAAATGTTTAAAATTTCTTAAACTGTCAAAAATTAACTTTTTATGTAACATTTTTTTTCTGAGTATAACAAATTATTAGGCCCGAGCAGCTAAGCGCTGCGAAGGCCTATTGTTTAGAGACATAAAATTTGGTACACTTGTAGAGCTCCCCAAGACGCTCAAAATTTACAATTAATGTCATAGTGCAAGTATCACAGAAAGTCAGCCATTTTGGATTGAAGCTCCGATTTTGACCCCGTTTTTGCCGTTTACAGCCTTCGTATTTGATCGAACTCCTCCTAGGGATTTCTATTGATCGGCTTCAAACTCGGTCAGTCTGTTCATAAGGCATGTCCCATCTAAAGTTATCAAAACGGTGAGTTTTTGAGTATGCTGAAGGGGGGTTAGCAGGGGTCAAAGTTCACCTACTCGCCATAAAAAAATAAACTGTTATATCTCTTACACAGAAACTCACAGAGGCACCAAAGTTTCAGTGATTGATCATTATCGGGTGTCCTACAATACCCAATGGTCGAATGATGACATCACTGAAGCCACGCCCCCTGAGAACAGGAAGTGTCATGTTTTACTGTGAACGGTCGCTATCTGACCCCTTTAACCTCATCAACATGAAACTGTGCCCAGAGACAGAAGACATGTTGGTGTGTTGAGGATTCCAACCCCGACCAGCTCCGATGGAGCAGGTGGGCGTGGCGGCGTGGCGAACTGTGACGATTCGCCATCAAACATCAAGATTGAATAACTTCCAAATGCAAGATTACAGCTGCATAAGACTTCCTATGTCTTTCTGCAGAACAGTCCTGAACATTTACATGGCCACTTGATGAAATCACCTTAGCCCACCAAAACTGTAACACCAAAGCAGCCCATGAAATATAGGTTATGTTATGCAGGTTAGCATATTAATTATTTAAATAAACATTATTATAAGTTTTCGATTTTTTTTAAATAATTTTGTTTTGTGGGTTACAGGACAAACATTCATTGATTTTGGTTAGAAATTATACAAAGGACTTCATTCATCAGCAGTGACTGTTTAGAAACCATTTCCGTAATTCGCCACTTGGGGTCAGTGTTACTCCACCAATGAAACAACGCGCTTTTGGCACACGGATAAATATGATGAATAACTATATCAGTATTTCGACAGTAGGGGTCAGTGTTACTCCACCAATGAAACATAGAATGACAGCAAAACATGATGAATAACTATACTAGTATTTCGCCAGCAGGTGTCAGTCTTACTCCACCAATGACAAACAGATCGACGGACGCATTTAAACTTTGCGAGAGCGTCTGCCGTGAAATTTCCAAAAGGATAGCGGTGACATATAAACTGAGAGGTTATATGTAACCTGAAAGGTTATATGTAAACCCTCAGATAGTTTTTGTTGGCTTAAAACACGCACTAAATGTAGCGTTTTGTTAATAACTGTTATTTACTACTGCAAGTAAATGCATCTATATAACTTGTCCCTATCTTACTGATCAGTCAAGCTTGCAGAAGCAAGCTGCTACGTACGAGCCACACAATATTCCGCTGTACTTTTTGCTAACCAGTTGGAGCTGCTAACGTTTCCTGAACATTTTGCACGGATTTTGGAGCCATAGAACCGGACCACGCTCAACGTTTTGGAGCTGCAGATCCGAACAACTCTCGTGAGCCGGAACGGACTGTTGAAGCGGAGTTGGAGCAGTTTTATTGCCGTTCGTTTAAAAACTGGTAACTCGCGGTGCGGTGAGTAACGCTGATTATAGGAGCCGCCATGTTTTGGAACTCCGAGGACGATGCTAACCGAGTCCGTCAGGCCTGCAACGTTTGTAATGCTAGCGCTTTTATAATTAAAGAGACTGAATAGTGTGTTTGATATATCCAGTTTGATACATTCAGCCTTGTTTGTTGTTATGCATAGAACCTGTTTAAAGGCTTGTTTAAAAGAGCTCTGACAAAATGCTAAGTATCTTATTACCGATCCATTGGGGTTATAATATTTAGTTGTAGCGCTTCCTGTGATTAATACCTAATTAATGGCTGGGATTGAGCCTGTGCTATTGTTCTAATGTGCTGACAGTTAACTGTGCTCTGCTAATGTGCTTTGCCCTTGGTTTATTACTGACCAGAATGGTTTATTAAGCTGGAACATCTTGAACTTTAAAATTTTCCTCTGATTTTAGAAGAAGGTTGAAATTGCACTGCATTTACATCTAAGTTGTAGTTAGCATGAAAGCATGTGGGCGTGGCTTAGTGTGAAACTGAATATTTGCCATGAAAGATGAAGATTAAATAACTTCCAAATGCAAGACGACAGCTGGACCAGACTTTCTAATTCTCTCTGCAGAACAGTCCTTAACACATTTCCGTGGTGACTTGATGACATGACGTTAGCCCCGCCCACTTTTAACATACAGTGACCTGTTTTTTCTGCTGTAAGTTTTACTGTTATTCTATCATTTACATGGGTTTCATCATCTGAAAACTGACTTAAATCGATAAGACGATGAACTCTGTGGATGCTGGCTGCTGACCGAACCGCATTGCGGTGTAGAAATGGCGAACTGCAGTCCTTCGCAATGTGCATACGATCGGCTCTAAATCACACATGGATCATCCGACTGGCGCCAAACTGGATATGTATGACCTTTGTTGACCTCTAAAGAGCCCAACAGCATTGAAATGTAATTTGATTACACTGCGCCCCTAGGTTAATCCACCAGCTATATCTCCTCACTAAATATAAAAATCTGCACCACATTTTTTGTGTGTCGTCATGGAGCGCCGCCGAACGCATCAGTGCGAACCGCCTGGTGGACGGGCGCGGAAACTGCGCAACGGCTTCTGCGTTGGCACGTGGGCGGCCCTGCTGGAATCTACGCAACAGCTTCCGTGGTGCCGTGTGACCGGAGTTGCTGGAAACTGCGTGAGAGCTTCTGTGGTGGCTGGCGGCCGGCGGTTGCTGGTACCCCGCGGTGGCCAATAGGCCGGAGCGGCGCTTGGCTGCGAGGGCCGCCCGACGCCGCGTGCGGCTTTAATATTAGATTTATTCTGGATTAGAAAAAAGGGATTTTTTTTAGAACTTTACATTTTACTACTCCGTTTCCACGCTGAAGATCATCAAAACTCAACTGTATGGTAAATTTACTGATCAGAAAAAAAAGTTAATTTCTCATCACCCATCATGAGATTTTGCTGTGAAACGCTTAAGAGCCACACGGAGGTTCATCATGTTGCCCATAATGGTGAATTAAGAAACAAACATTTTGGTCTCCATGTGCAACACAGACGTTCCCCAAAAGCTGAACAAAGTTTTGATTAACGGAGACATAAAATATTTGTAAAATCAAATCAATATTAAATTCCTAAATTGGACAAAAAGATTTGATGGTTTATAGACCATCTGGTCAATACACCACAAATGCATGACTTAATTCATTTAAATAGTTTGAAATCTTAAAAATGTCTTCACTGCTTTTCCCCCCAAACGAGATCCTGTTTCCCCTTCAGTAGATTTAAAAGTGCTTCGTCTTTAGGAACCTGCATTGAAAACAATTCAGAAACACTAAAAAATGCTTTTGTAACACAAAAATCAATGTTTATTAGATCCTTATTTGCCATCTTCAACATGAACTCCATTCATCAAACTTGCATAAAACTCAACAGTTCTTGATTAAAAAAAAAAAAAGAATATCATACCGTGTCAAAATATTTAGTAGTCCACCAATAAAAAGTAAACCTTTAGTGCATTTGTAAACCAAACAGAATTGTATTTAACATAAGATTACAAAACAAAAACAGAGTCCAGAGGGAAGACGAGTCCCACATGTTGCCTTTAGTCTCCTCACGAAAACTTAAGTTTACTTTGAAAGCACAAAATATTTCAGTTCTGCGTTGTGTACAAAAATAATCTTCCTGCAAACCTAAACATGGTAGAGGTTTCATACACTCATAGATTGATGTAGTCATCCTGTATGAATCCAACTAGCAAATTAAAATTGCTTAAACTCAAAAGCAGCAGGTTACACACACGATAAATAATAACAAGAAATAAATCCAGTTTACACAAATTCTCTGGACCTCTTGATGGCACAGCAAAGGATCATGCTGAAGATCATCCCAAAGATCTGCAGAAAAATAAGTGGAAACAAATTACTTCTGAAAAATTTATCTAAACAAAAATCAAAGAAAAGTGGGATGAGGATCAACTGCTGCCTGCAGGAGTTTTCGTTTAACTTTTTACATTTTTTTAAAAGCAGTAACTGGATGCATCCTCAAAAATACTGGATACAGTATTTGGGTTTTTATTTAGGATGTTTCTGCTGCTTCTGCTAAAGGAAACAATTTCTAACCTGCATCAATGACTCTTGAACAAATACAATCTGGAAAGTTATCCAACAGTTATATTTAATTTATTTCTGGAAACACTGATTATTAAATCAGTGTTTTTACTAGTAGAGCTGCTGTTTTATCTTGAATCCATTTCCTCCTTTGTCTGATGCACTAAATGTAGTTTTTAACTTTCTTCGGTTGCACACTCACCATGATGACTCCGATTCCGATCCCAACTCCACCGATGATGTGCAGCTTGTTGTTGAATACTTCATCGATGGCTTTTGGGCAGCTCTGTATGGAAATAAAACATTTTGTATTAAGCAGATTTCTCACTAATAGATATCGTTCGGCATTTTCTACCTTGATATCTATAGCTTAAAGAAACTGGCAAAAAGTCAAAAACAGTAGGAAGTCAGTTTTTAAATGTCTTTTAAAATCTGTTAAAAATCTGTAAGTTCATGTTTGCACATCATATTGTTCTCCAGCCTTTGACCAAAATCCAGTTTTAAAAGGTTTTACTTGGGGAGACAAGTTCATCTCCATACCGTGGTAACGAGGACCGCCAGTCCTTCCTGCTTTGGACAGATGTCTTTGGCGGCATCGAACAAGCTTCCTGTAGGACCGCAGCAGTCCAGCTGTGAAACAGAAACCATTCAAAGTCTAAGCTGGTTGGTCATTTGTTGACTGGATGAAGAAAGAGGAGTCGGGTGGAGGCTCTCACCCCAAAGTGGATGAGGCGGAGGGTCTCCTTCAGCGCCTCCTGCTTGGTGTTCTTGTAGTTGTCAAAAGTCTGCTTATAAAACTCTGTAACTTCCTCTATGACCTGTAGAGACAGGAAACGTGTCCATTTGATTTAAGGAATGGATTAAATGATGAGCCTAAACAAGTACAAGACAAAGGAGCTTAATGGGAAACATGTTGCATCAGAAGGTCGACTCCAAGACCAAAAACACAATATTAAAAATCTATAAATAATTTTACATTTCAGGATCAGAATGTGAAGGTTAAGTGTCATTCAGTGTAGGAATAATTTAACAGTCTATTTGGGGATATTTAACTGTTTGTAAGTTATGAGTAAGAGATAAGCAGAAAATCCTTGTTTTTTCTTCCAGCTCATTTTCAAACAAATTATGGAAAATTGCATGTCAGCGAACATGATAATGTGTTTTTTCCTGTTCTTACTTTGTGTTTGTTCAAAATAAATTTAGTGAAATCTTTACATCAGATTTACAATATCAATAGAAAACACATCCTAGATTTGCCACTGTGCTGCAGAACTGCTTCAAAATAAAAGCAGTTCTTTTATTTTGAAGCAGTTTGAGAAATGTTTAACAGGAAATATGAAAATATCAGCAATCATGTGTTATTGGAAGAAATTCATAATATTCAAATACCAAGTGTAAAGTACAAAAAAAGGGAATATATATATTATTTTTAATTGCATTTTTTAATATACTCACTGTCCTTCCAACCAACCTGTTTCTGCAATCACTGATTTCTGGATCAACAACTTTTTATTGCCAATATGTGAAGTTTCAATGTTTGGAGAAACTGATTACAGCAAATGAAAACCAAAGAAATGCCAACTCAAAACCACATGACTGAAAATGATGAACTGTTCAACAATATTAAGCTTCATTGTTAAAGGTTTATCGTAGGTTTTTACCGTGTGCGTGTTGGAAAGTCCCCAGATCCCTGCAGCCACTTCAGCAGCGAAGATGATGAGCAGGAAGATGAAGAACTAAACCAAGAAACAAAAAAATTATTTTTTTTTAGTCCAACTGTCACTTTTACCACCTTTTCCTTCTGTATCCCTCTGTGATCGTATTGATCCATTTGCATTTCTTTGTTTATAAACTGATGGCTATTAATAAGATGAATATAATTTGTATTTCTTTATATAAAAAGCAAAGACTTTTCCCTTTAACACTTTATATTAAAATAAACAGCATCTTCTTTGCTAATTGGATTATTTCTCTGGATTATTACTGGTGAGTTGATAAAGACTCACCAGTCCCAGCATGCAGGGCGACTCTTTAATGGCTCCACAGCATCCCAGGAATCCCACCACCATCATCAACCCTCCTGCAGCAATCAGCAGATACACACCTACGAGGAAACGAGACGAGTCACTGAGAGGGAAACTGGGACTTAGAGATTCAGGCTGCAGAAAACAGGGGAAGCAAAACGAATATATAAATAAAAACCGAGCTTCAACAGCATGTTTGGACATTTTGAAAATAAATATTCTCACAGCAGAGTAAATATTACAAATTGATGTTTTCAAGCCGTTTCTTCTATTAATTAGGAAGATTTTCACCTTGCAGCCAATAAAAACATTTAAATATTAGCTTACATCAGCCCAATAAAAACATGCTTTTCATGCAGGATTTTACAAAAAAGTATCTTGAATTTCCACCTGAGCTTGTTATTGTGAAAAGATGCTACTAGAAAATGTTTAATGAAAAAGCTAATAAAGTAAGCTCTTCCATCAGTAAGAAACACTTTACTTTATTAAGCTTTTTCCAGCTGCTAACTGGAAAAGCTTATGAAAAGTCCATTAATTAATGCTTTTTAGAAATGGAAAAGTTAATTAAAAGCTACCTAATTAAAGCTTTTTTCACATATAGAAAAGATAATGTTAGACAAATACATTTTATAAATTGGACAATCTCATATCAAAAGAAAACCAGGCAATCCCATCGTTTTAAATGGAAAAACAGTTTTAATTATGTTATCAAACTGTCGGCACATTTCTGCAAATCTTGACTTAATTTTAAAACACATCTGGTAGCGCCATCATATTGACTCCAAACATTTGTGCTTTTTGTAACCAATCATCTCTCTGTCTGTGGAATAAAACTTAATATATTCAAAAATTATTTTGAAAATTAAAGCATTTCCAGATGGAGGAATATTTCCTCACTGTATTTTCACAAACCCAGATCTTCTGAACCACAGAAGGGATTCAGAAACAGAAACGATGTTTGGATGTTTTCTTTTCTTTCATATGGATGAGTCATAATTCAAAGATACAAAAACTAAATGTAGGAGAACAAAAACCATCAGCACACAAATCCCCCGTCTGAAGCTGTAATTAAGATGTTTGGCATTTTATTCCAGTCCTGTGTCACCAGGCTTCCCACTAGAAGGTGGAGGCGAAACAAAGAGTCGGAGCGAGCGAGCCGGTCTCTGGGACGGATCCTCCGAGACGTCAGGAGAACAAAGACCCCACTGTCCTGCTGTGAATAAAGATGGCTGTGTGTTTGGAGAGCGCCTGCAGGTCTCAGGAGCCGCCCACTGTGGACCGCCCAGATCCAGCGGCTCCTGCTGCAGCTCAGTCTGTCGCAAAATGATCAACTCATCTAGGAGTTTATAAAAAACAAACACCAGAGATCGTCTCGAGAAGAGGAAGCGTTGATGGTCTGTGCAACTGAGCATAAACAAACTGAGCAAATTCCCGTTAAAACGAGAATTGAAGGCCAAGACTTGAAGCAATAGTTTAAAGATACGTTTGTCAAACTTGGGTTCATCCTGTGGAGTATTAGGGTCATGTTGCATTTTTTACATATAACAAGTATTTTAAATCCCACCAGTGAAGAAGACAGAGGGCGACTCTTCTCCTTCAAACAGAGCTTTGGTCCTGGAGTCGAACCGAAGCCATAATCCCACAGCCAGGACTCCAGTACCTGCAAGCTGCAGGAACACAAGACAAATCCGTCATGATCTCATTTTATACACTTTGACCTTCATGTCAGCCGATCCTGAAAACGTTTCACGCCTCATGTTGAACACAGCTGGCAGCACAGCTCTTAAACTTTAGTTTGGAAAGAAAGCTTAACATTGGAAAACATTTTAAACATCCAACATAAAACACAACAACCAAGAAAAAAAACTAAAAAAAGAGCAAAACCCCAGAACCAAAATGCATCACGATGACTAAACAAAACTGTGGTTCAAGAAATGTCACTAAAAGTTTCCCAGAAGACAAATTGTCCCAGTAATTATGATAAATGATCATTTTGCTCTTTTGAAACCAAACTGGACTTTTTTTATTTGCAGAGAATTTATAACTTGATTTATTTTTAAACGTCTTCCAGTTCCAGTGTTGAATGTTAAACTTTATTGATCTTTGAGAACATTTTCCTATATTATGCCATTACCAGAATAATATTTAAACCATAACGTTGTTTATCATTTATCACAATAATATCTCAGACGATTTATCATCCAGATAAATTTGATGGTTTAAATGATTATGTTTGCTCTGCTGATCGTCTGCCACAGTCTGATTGAAGCTGCGGATCAAAATGAGGAAAATCCTGAGTTTTCCATAAACTGATTACAGCATCGAGTCGCCTGAACCTCAGGCAAAAAAACCAACAGGTTGACTGGTTTACCCTGAACACAAACCGGTTTTCAAAACATGCGGTTGGTGCATGCGGTTGGTGCATGCGCTCGAGGAATTCCCAGGTAAGAATGTGGAAGATCAGAGGGCGTAAAAACAACAAAACCACATCTTAGTAGTTTGTTGTTGCTGCTGCTTTGGGCGACAACATTAAAATATGACAGCAAAGCAAAATAGAATAACTCTGTAAGGAACTGCAGATAGTTTCATGCCTAATCTCATTTACTTGACAGATTTTTACATTCGTTCCAAGAAGAAATTTAACAAAATAAACCAAAGTGTTTAAGAAAATATCTGTTGAACCGTTTCGTCTGACTGGAGGAGAAATTCTCCACCAGTTTCTCAAAACACGTAAAAACAGTCATTTGTCTCCCCCACACAAACAAAACTGACTCACTGTCTCCATGGCAACAGCTTACATCATCGTCATTGTCACCCAAATAACTGGTGAAACATCCCGCAGCATGACTCTGACGTGTTCGTGGCTGAACAAGGAGTTTCACATGAAGTGAAGCTGCTCAATCTGACCTGAATGTTTTAACTCTGAATGCAAATTAATGAAGTGGAACCTGAAAAAAAAACAATTATCTCTGTTTATAAAGCCTTACATTATCCTTACTGATATTTATAAAAATTTAAATCTCAATTCAGTTGAAAACATGAAATACAAAAAAAACAAAAAAACATTTAAACGTTAATATGATACTTCCTACATGAAAGCCTTGTGGGATATAAACTCTCAGTGACATTTATCTCTGTTCCTCATCTTCATATCAGCTGACCGTTATAGTTTAAACACATGAAGTGCAGTCATTTCCTTCAGCGTCGTTCGCGGTTCAGCTTCCCAAACAAAACTGAGCCAACATTTACAGCCAGCAGCAGATCAGTGAGCGATTTATTTCTGAGCCAAATAAAGTTTGTTATGCATCGATATAATTTAGAACAATACGAGTCAAACAGTTTCCTCTCGTTCAGGTTCATGCCAGTCCAGCAGATAAAGGTGCATTCAAGTTCATTTTTCCTATACTGAGGTAATATTTCCACATATTACCTCAGTATGTGGAAATGAAATGTGTTTGTCAGCTCAGCATTCTTAGCAACAAGATGCTGATTAGTTGACCGCTGGAGTCGTGTTCTGCTCAAAAACAAGATGTGAACATCGTGAGTCATGAAGAAGACGACGACTGCGGCCCGATGCGTCAAGCTCAAACTCGCTGCTTTACTTTATTTGCAGTTTGTTACGACAGACGCTTTTAATGATCAGTTTAGTTCCCTTAAACATAACTTCTTACTCAAGTCGAAAAGACAACAAGACAAACTTAACGACTGTTGACGCAACGCAGAAAACCTTGTCCAAACAAAATGTTCCTGTTCGAACATGCAGGTTAGTCATAAAAGGCCCTCAGAAGGAAAGTTGGAGATTAGGAAATTATTTCTCCACCAGAACCTGATCAACAGTCAGACCGATCGACAGCCAGACCGCCATCAACTACAACTACTTTTTTAGTTGATCAAGTTAATTGCATTTTAATCAAAAATTAAGATAAAATGAGCAACATTTTTAATTAAAATCATTTTTGTTTCTAAATCATTGAAAAAAACTTGACATATAAACTCAGACATTTACTGTTTTAAATCTGATATTCAAGCATCAGTTTGGAGCGAAGAGTTTCAGGATCCCTGATCGTTCAGGGAACTTCGTTAGAAACGTGGGCTGGACGCCAACATTAGCATTAGCAACATGTTTAGCACTGAGATGCTAGCTTACGTCCAAATAGCTTCACTGATCGGCGAACTCCTATCAGCATTATGAGGTTTTCCAGAGTCCCATCAGATCGTTTTGAAGCAGATAATAATCCCCATTGGGATAAAAGCAACTTCGTCGTCCATTGCTGTTTGCGGATGTCGCTTGTGCAGCAGATTAACGGTTGTACCAGAAACGAGCGAATACAAAAGTTCCAACTCAAGACTTCTATAAAAACAAACCCAAATTAAATGTTTTAACATGTTAAAGTCCGACTAATTATTTTTATGAGCAGTAAACCGACAGCACTCATCATGGGCGGTTATAGAAAGGAAACACAGGGGGCCATTGCCCCTTTAAAACTGCCCCTCATTAACCTAACCAGGAAAAAAAGTACTAAATAAATTTGTTCTGTTGATATAAACTGGCAAAGAAAATGTAACTCATTTCTTGAACCAGATTAATTTTTTTACCTTCACAGTTTTAACAAATTAAAAACAAAAGTTGTTGAACTTTCAGCTTGTTTTAAGACAGGAGACAGTTTTCACCTGCGGCTCTTTGGCTGCATATTTTTTATAGTTTCATTCCCTCATGGTGAATCTGGCCTGGCTTCTGTTATCTGGAAAAAATGTCCCTTTCCTGAACGGGAATCAGGTCCAATTATCTGCTCCGTATTTCCCAGCAAAAACAGAAGCAGGAAGTCCGGTATCCTAAATGCCCTCAGTGGATCGGCATTTCTGTTCGGTAAATTCCCCCAGAACCAGTGAAAAACACAATTAAATGTCAACATAAAAACCTTTAGTCCTCAGCAGCAAACATCAGAACTACAAATCAAGAGATTTTAGCCAAGACATGTTGAGTCACAGCTTCAGTTTAAAAAGAAAAAGTGATTTTATCTGCACTTCATTTTTATCTCCAGTGGCTTAGAGAGAAGCAGAAAAATGTTTCCATCTCACTACAGTCAAAGCAAAACATTCAAGTTAAAAATTGTACAAACTTCTAAAATAAATTAATGTGATCCAATAAAATATGTTTCTAAGCCAGAAACATTTATTAACCTCTTAATTAAAACAAAGATGTAATGTTTTCTGAAGAGGTTTACAGACATTAAGTCGTCAAAATGTTTATCAAAAATAGCTGAAGATCATAATCATCATGGAGTGATTGATCTCATCCAGGCTCCCAGTTTACTCCCAGTTTGACCTCAGATGGGTTGTGAAATAATCAGAGCTTCAGGTGAAGCAACATTTTTAACTCAAATTCCCTCCCAACATGGAAAACTGAACATTTTTCATCATGTTTTAGTTTAAGGTGACAGAAATGAGCAGAAAGAGTTTTTATTATAAAACCTTTAAGATGTTTTCAGTCATGGATCAACATGACTGTAAACTACAGCGAGGAGCTTTTAACAGCATCTGTTACTCAATATATCATTCAAATTAGTCATTTTTATGACTTCATCATTTTATAATTCCCTATTTGACTCATGAGAATATTAGAAATAAGCAAAAACAAAAAATGTTGGTAAAATATCTTTCTTGAGGTGAAAATGAGTTAAAACCATAAATGCAGGAGGAAGAAAAGAAAAAAAAATCAAGTAGATTCAGATTTACAGCAAACATTTTCACACGATTAAAATAAAAATGGAGGCGACACATTATTAAATCCTACAAGCATGAAAACGACACGTTTAGGTTCAGAAACGGGTTGATAAAACCTGCAGAGGATCAACTAAAAACAGCCACAGTCTGATCCCAAAGCAAACAGGAGGCGGTTTCTACATACCCAGAACAGGAAGTTGAAGACAAACATGACATATTTGAGGCACTGGATTCCACTCATGACTCTCAGTTTAGGATTAAACTTTTCCTCAGCAGAAAAATACGAGGCTTCAACTCGGCAGAAAGTGGAAAAGGAGAATCTGCTCTCAGGAGAAAGAAGCCACACCTTGTGCTGCTCACCTAGGAAATGCTGGGGGAGGAAGAGACTAGAGGAAAAGGTGTGTCTAACAGCAGGGCGGAGAGAATTCACTGGCTTTCTACTAGAAAACAGAAACTGCTGCTCCACAGCCCAGGCTGCAGGTGAAAGCAATTAACAGGCTCCAAGGAGCGGAACTGGGCCAGAACCCAA